>JABWTJ010000970.1:0-186326 GCA_016801875.1 Solanum sitiens
TCGAATAAAGTACTTCGAGAGCTCACTCTCATCTAGTGGTGGTTGCACCCTTGCGGCCTCAGTTCTCCAACGTCGTGCATATTCTTGGAAAATCTCAGATGGCTTCTTCTGTATATTAGCCAATGAGAATCTGTAAGCAGTAATTTCAGTATTGAATCTGAAACGAGTCATGAAGTCCTCGGCCATTTCCTGCCAGTCACGCCATTTGCGAGGGTCTTGGCGGGTATACCAGGTCAATGCTTCTCCAGACAGACTGCGAATGAACAACTTCATCCTCAACTTCTCATTTCTTCCCACACCAACTAACTTGTCACAGTATGCCCTTAGATGTGCGTGAGGGTCACCTTTTCCATCAAACATGTCGAACTTTGGTGGTTTGTACCCTACCGGCATGTCAATGTCTGGGTGGATGCACAAGTCATCATAATCCAGACTCTCCGTTCCTCTGGTAACTTGCAAGCTTTTCAATGCCTTTCTTAGACCCTCAAGCTGGGCATTTATTGACGCTTCTTCTTTTAGCTGGGCATCTTTCTCCATTTCTGCATATTGATCAACCTATACGGGACATTAACAGTTGCTGGAATTGTGAAGGTAGGAGCTCCAGCGGCATATACGGGTGGAACATGTGGCTCATAGGGAGCGGCGACATGTGCCCCAAGTATCTGCTGCATTGTAGGTTTGGTAGGGTCGCGATTAGAAAGGTCGAGAACGGTTCTGACCGCAGTTGGTAAAGCTGGCGGAACTCGACCATGAACAGGAGCATGTTGAGTTGGTTCCGATTGATTTGGTAAGTCGGCAGAAGGCAAGTCAGCCATCGGAAAGTATATAGGTGTCTTGAAAGTAGGGAAAGTGGTCGCCGATAGTTTTGCCAAGTCTCGCACTTGACGTAATTCTTCCCTCAAGATCTCGAGTTCTTGTTCCATGTGAGCCATCTTTTCCTCCTTTTGGATGTCATCTATATTTCGAGAACTTTCGGGGTTCTCGATAGGTACTATTATATTTGCCAAATTATTGATCTCGTCTTTGTCGGTCATTTTTCCTTTTGATCGAAGGTTGTATCGTGAGTTAGCCAGTTAGCAAGTCGACACAAATCAATGTTCTTTCGGGATAAATAAAGAAAACAAAACAAAAAGGAAACTATGTTAGTTTGGGAAATATTGAAAGATGTAACAAACAAGCAAATGTAACACATATATACGCCAAATCGGCGATATTCAAAATGCATCCTAATGTAGAACCTCTTTTTGCCTGAGGTAGGCCTACGTTGCAATCAATTTGATAATAAATTGTCCATTTAAACACATTTTAGATTTTGGAGCAAACGTAACTTCATTGATGAAGGTAGTCTTGGATGTTACATTGGGATAGGGAATCAAAACCCAAGAAATGAAAGTACGGGTGGCAATAAGTCATACAAGAGAATTAGGCCACATGTCACTTTGAAAAGCTTGTGAGAGGAAAAAAAAAGTTCAAAGAAGAAAGATGGATCTACGGCCAGGTTGGAGCATCATCACCGTCATCGTCCCCGTCATAAAATGGCTTTGGGTGGTATTCTGGGGATTCGTCGATCTTCCATTCACAGTTGTTAGGATCTTCATCAAAACTTATGGCACCATATTCTGAGTGAGCGTCTTCTACTTTTGGAGTAGGTTCATCCTCCATATGCATCACTCCTCCATCTCTAGGGTCATACAAGTTAGAGTCATGCTCTGAGTATTCTTCTGGGTCCTCTTCCATCTCCTCAGTTGGTTCCCTAGGATCCTCTTCTAGGTCTTCCTCCTTCTCTTCATTTGGTCCATCATCAACTGCCTGTATGAGATGGTCGATAGACCGTGGGGTCACCTGCTGATACATGGATGTAGTGATGTGCATGAAGTTCAATAGCTCCGTGCCAATATGATTTGACCTTTTAGTGTCTGTGAACCCTAAAATTCCTTTGTAGCTAGGTCTAGCGAGAATTCCTCCCATCATAAACCAAGTATAATATTCAGGTGTGCACCATGATTCAACCCCCATGTCTGAGTCTAGAATACCGCACCATCCTTGTACCAAAGCAGAGATCCTTTCGATCGGATTCCTCCTTCATAATCGACCTCTGTCAGTGCCATATTTGAGCATAGAGGAACGCCTTGGGTAATCCCAAACTGTCGGAGTACTCTTAGAGGTGCGTAAGGTTGGATGCCTTCCAACCCGATTAACTCAATGAAATAGGCCTGGTTAGCTCTCAACAAAGCTCGGCCATGGACCCATGGTAGTCGCCATTGAATATGATTCCCTGTGAGGTGGGTCAGGAAAATACGACAACCTTCTTCATTATTTGGGGCATCCCACATGCTCAACCTTATCGCATAACTCCTGATCTTGTTTTGTGAGGCTGGTTCAGTGCCATTTTCTGCTCGTCTTTGATAGAAGTGTTCAAGCGCCCAAATCTGTAACAACAGGTTACTTCCCTTGAAGTGATCATATCCTCTAGAGCAGAGGGATAATGATCGAAAGATTTCTGCCAAGATCATGGGTACCATGATCACTCTAACAGGTCCCCTAAACATGAAGATGACCATAGGCAGTAAGTTAATGTCTACACAACCTCTTTTCTTAGGGAAGATCATAATACCCAAAAAAGTCATCACGAAAACAATAGCCCTTAATCTTTCCCAATCAATCCTAGAGATGAAAAATTCCTGTTGGAACCTATCATAGCTTTCTCGGCGGCCGAACCTTTTAAATAGATAGTCTAACTTGACTCATCCCTCGTCAACTCTTCGCAAGCATGAGCCTACCCTTACACCCAAGGACTGGAGAAAACTAGTTCTCGATGTAGTGCGCGGGGCCAAGGGTACTCGTCCAGCCAACGATAAATCCGCAATTTGACTTATTTCTTCAATGGTCGGTGTGATTTCAAAATCTGCGAACTGGAAAGTCACTGTTGTTGACTGCCAAAATTCAATCATTAGGGTAATGAGTGGCTTGTTTGCCTCCACATCCAATAGATCAATTAATGACCTAAGTGTGGCATGATCTCGGCTCCGTATGCCACTCTGATGTTACCCCACCACTCTTCAAAGTTCGAGAGACCTCAGTCAGCATCTTGATGTTAGGAAGGTTTTGATTGATTTGCATCTGAAAGAAAGGGTAAAGGGTAGGATGAGTTTATTTGCTCCAAATCCGTTAAGAGTTTAAGTTTGGATAATTTATATCAATTTCACACAAAGTTTATGTCGGCGAGTTTTAAAGAAGAAACTCTTTGACATTTGGGTAGTTTCCTAAGTGCAACAATAATACCCTATACTGTCTTACCTAAGATTATGCAACATGACCAATTTTAAGAGTAAGATTATTTTCCTAAATGATTGAGATCAGGACTGAGTAATTGCGAGAAGGTGCACTATCTTAATCGCACTAACTCTGAAACTAAGGAATCTAAAGAGAGTTTCGGAGGAGTGCAGGAACGCCTCTCGCATGTACAGTGTGTGCGTGTAGGGCCAAGACTCGATAGAATATGCAAATTACAATGTATAGAAAGCAGTAACAAGTAGTGTTTTAAAACAAATAAGGAACACAAGTTTGGATTTCACTTGCGACCTTTCAATCAGAGCAATATATCAAATAACAAGCTGAAATAAACACGTAACCATAAAAATTATTCCTAAAATGAGTTTTTTAAGGTTAAAACCTAGATAATTCCCCAGCAGTGTCGCCAAGCTGTCGCACCCTATTTTTGAACCGGCCGAAAATAGTTCACAACATAATATGGCTGACACTCTGACTTTTTGAAAAAAATTGTTTTGTTTTAGAGTCGCCACCTAAATTTTAAGAAAAATATTAGGAAACCATTTTTATATGTAAAATGTAAACTCTGTTTTTGATTTGCGAAACCAGTGGGATTCTGAGTAAGGATTTTGATTACTCAAGGGGAAGGTGTTAAGCACCCCTCAGAGCTTATCCGAAGATAGTCCTTAAACTCAATTTAGGAACATATAATTTAGGAAAAACTTGTTTATTTATTCGCTTTAAAATCAATTGTGAGTAAATTTTATTAGTTTTAATAAGAAAGAGTAAAACACAAGGTACGACACATATATGTTTTATAAAATAGATTTAATGGTAGTATTTCTATTATGTGGTAAAAACATATAAATAATGTACTCAAATATAAAGTATATTTGTATGTAAGAAAAATATATAGTGGTATCATAATAAACTTACAAAAATTATAGATGTTAAATTTGTGAAAATTAGTCGTCTTATTAAGACGTGAAATAAAAAATATAATAGTAGTTTGGTGTAAATGTGCAGTAATATGTATAATTTAAATAAAATATACATGATGGAGTTTTTCTGAAAATGTATGAAAAACTAAATGATACTATATGTTTAAAATATTACATAGAGTTTGTGATTTTTAAATATATTTATTACAAAATGTAGTATATAATGTAAGTTGTTTGAAACATATGATTGTTTATGATTTTGTTTACATGTAGAGATAAATCAACAATAGATTAGATTTAAAATAATATGTGTAAAGTGTAGGAAATTATAAAATAAAGAAATCATATTAGTAAAACAAGATAGTAGATATATTATGTAGAGAAAAAAAATATAGAATTTATACCTTTATATGTATGATATATATATGTATGTACCTTGTTTTTGAACCTGTTGATATATCTAAATTTGAAATAGCATGTTAGGAGATTAAAATATTTAAGGCAATGTTTGGTTAAAAAAAATAAAGAGTAGGCAATATATGTTATAAAGAGGTAATTAAAAAGGGCCTAACTATTGGGACTTATTTTATAACTAAAAATTTTATACCATTGTTATTCATAAAAAAAAAATAGCACCTAAGTCCCAAAATATATTTCAAGAAAAGTAATTATTTTATCCTAACATATTTCCAAAATATATTTCAAGAAAATTAATTATTTTAGCCTAACATATTTCTAAGGATGATTATTTTAGCATATAAGCTATTCTTAAATTTATTTGGGCGAACAGTTAGGCATACATGATATGTTTGGGTCCTTCTGAAAACTTTATTTTTTTAAAAAAATTCTTTAAACTATAAGTTCCATCTTGGTCTAAAATTATGTTATAAAAAAAATACTAACCCATTTTAAGAAGATATTTTTTTTATCATTTGTTCTAAAAGCATTTCAACTAAATTTATAAACATATAATATTGGCTCGCATAAATAAACGTCAACATAAAAGACAAGAAATATATTGAAACTTAAAAGTAAAGTTAGCCAACAAGTCAAAACAACATAATTGAGACTCGAAAAGAGAGAGGCTAAAAAATATTGGACTCCTAATTTGCGAGACTCCAAGTGTTGCGATGAGCCTAATCGTTGTTGGCCTAATATCTTAGGCCAATAATGAGTTTCAAAGTAGAAACTCCAGCCCTCCGATTGTACATGAAACATAAGAGGAAAAATTGTTTTAGAAAACTTCGAATCATTCGAATATAACCAAATTAGAATTCAAGCAAATTTGACTACTACCTAAAAAGAGACCATAATAATGTTATTTAGCAGGAATAATTATGATATGGCTTAAAACAAGGACAAACATGATTATATTTTTCTACATACTTAAAACTTAAAAGACTATACGGAAGAAGCATAAAAGAAAAAGCAAACTCAATTGAGCATGTAAATAAAACATATTTCCTAATGAACATGAAACTCATTAAATAAAAAAAACATATATCATAACCCTTTACAGTGGCATTTCCCAAACACGATGAAGCATAAGAAGAGGAAAATGTTTTTTATAGTGAAAAAATGAACCAGCAACAAGTGAAAACGGAACTAAAAAAAACCCAGAAAAATAGTCTGTTCACACTAAAAATTTACTATTTAAACAAACTTTGGCTGCCCTTGAAGGCGTAAACAATGTTAAGAATCGAGACTCCTCAAACTTTAAGTCTAATCTGACTTTTTGGACGATGAGATTACTTAGAAGATTTCGAAATTGTGAAACATTGGCCTAAACGTGGGTGTCACTTAGCACCAAAGAGCAACACAAATCAAGCTAGCTAAACAGTTTGCAAAATTTATCTTTTGAACTTAAATCAGTAATATAGTCAGATGTCATATTTTATAAGCCGATTTCAACTCAAATTTTCAGGCAGATGTGGATTTCTATGGTTTATATACAACTATTCAAAGTGCAAATCTTAGGAAAAGCTAGCAGACCAAAATTATTCTCATGTATTTGATAAGACGAGACAGCAACAATGTGCAATTTTAAATCTGCCAATTTTCGGCAAATAAGTAGTGCACTTTAGTAAATAGTAATAGGCATTTGTATTCATAGATTTGTTCGTGTTCTGTCATACATCCAGATATCACGAGAAAACAGACAGCAACTAATATCAACCGGAATCACATCGGATAGACAAAGAAGAATTATAGGGCCGAGATTTAATCTAAAGAAGCACAATCCATGTGCTCGCCTACGTGGCATACACGGATTGGCCGGCTAAAGAAGACATGGATTACCAAAATTGTTCATATTAAAATCATTTAAATTATAACATCTTTTTTATTAAATAGTCATAATTTATTAAATTAAAAATGATTATTTTATAAGATTATCTTATTTAATAAAATTAGTCACTCCTAAAATTAAATTAATAGAAATTAGTGACTCGTTACTTAATTAAGATTTTTTATTTTAAAAAAATGTATGAAAAATAACTATTGTGACAAAAGAAATTATATTTGAAAAAAAAATAGATTTGTTTTTAAGAACGTCATTTATAAAACAAAAATGAGAAAGTAAGTAGTAATATATATAATATATTTAATTTTTAAATGACGCTTATAATATATATTCATCAAATAAAATATAAAATAATTAAACAATCTTTTTCCTATTCTTATAAAATCTCACAACATATATTATTATTTTTTATTATTATTATGCGGGGAGCCAAAATTGGGTGTCAACACCCCTAAACATTAAAGTGATCAAATAATCGGAAGTGAATTTTGAATTATCAAAATTGCCTCCCAAATTAGAGTATGTGTAGCAAACAAGTTCAATCGTGCAACTACCAAAGTACAAATCCATATCTGTAGTGCCCTTCAAATATATTAGTATCTCTGAATATTCCTTTCTAAGATTGGAAAGAAAATCGATAACTGTATTAACGGTATGTGCAATATCTGATATAATGCAAAGTATAGCATAGTCTCACATCCCGAGCCTACACCCTGGACGTAGCTGGCACTCGAGAACCATTATTTGTTTTCAAGTGAACTCTCATCCTGGACGACCACAAGAGGAAGACTAACTCAAGCATACAAAAGCTTTAAAACTAAATTAAATTCAATATACTCAACTTCAAAATAATCTGAACGATACTCAATCGATAACTCAGAGTTTGTAAAAAAATAACTCAAGGAAGATGCAAACTGAAAACAACTCAACTATGTCTATCTATGAAGCCTCTAATATTACAGAAGGATATCGGAACAAGACCAACGACATCTCAAAACTACTAATTGTTAAATAAAGGTGAAGTCCTCCGGAATATAAGAAAGTTCACCAAAGTTGACAGGAACATCCCATGACCTCAATAAAACGTCTGTTAATGATCCTTAATGCTTGTATCTGCATCATAAAATAATGCAGGACAAATGTCTTAGTACATAGAATGTACGAGCATGTATTCTAAAGAATAAGCATAAGCTTGAACTGGTGGAAAAGAAACATACTTACCTCTTTCCAAACTCATTATACTTAACTCAATCTCAAGAATACTCAAACGTACTCAAACTTACTCAACTCAAAAGTACTCAAGGATACTCAAATGTACTGAAACTTACTCAACTCAAAAGTACTCAAGGACAAAATATTCAAATCAGTGAAAAAGGAACCAACACAACAATAAGATACTTAACTCAAGAAAGCAACAATAAAAGCTGCAATATATGAAAAGCTTTTAAAGCAGCATATAGCAACTCAATGTATTGAAGAATACAATAGTAACTCAGTTTGTATATGAAAATATAAAATAACTCTGTGGGAGATTCTCTAAATGACACATCACTATGAGTTATGTGATGATACAGTGTCTCGCCCACGCTGTCAGAACTATCTTATACTTTGACAGGGTGACCTCCAATTAAGTAGTTCCACTAAGTTATCTTAAAAGCATTAAGGAATCATCTAAAAAGTAGGACCCTTTCTACTCACGTTGGCTACATGGTTTATGGAGACTTGAGTTATCTGAACTCGTCCCCATATCGGTGCTCAATATTACTCCCAAAAATATATTCAGCTCATATGTTTAAAAATATAACTCTTTATGTCTTTTGAGATTATTACTAATAATCTTTGTCTAAAAGAGATGTTACTCAAACTGCCTGAATCTCTTTTGCATATCTTAGTTTCCTCCTCTTTAAAATGTGAAAATATTTACTCTAAGGATTACTTAGTTCCCGTATATCTCTTTAAAATGTGAAAATATTTACTCTAAGGACTACTTAGTTCCCGTATATCATTTAAAGAAAATGAACTCGACTCTACTCTTTCTCAAATCAAGTGTTCAAGTCTTAAAACAAGTTTAGCAAAAATTGTGAAAGACTTCTCAGAATAAAGTTCATGCTGAATTATTGACCTGAACGACTCAATTCGAGGTTTTCAATAACTATACATAGAACGCAGTACTCGAGACTCAACAACTCAGAACTCAATGACTTCAACAGTAATACTCATCTCAAGATTGCTTGACTCAGAGGTTTTATGCGGAATTGTGGACATGAACTACTTAAATATAAGACTCAAAGATACTTCTCATCTGAAGACTACTCGACTTACAGGATTCATGCAGAATTATGGGCATGAACTACGCAACACAAAGACTTCATGGGTAACATATAATATTTCCATGATTAGGAATATAATCTCAAAAGGTTTCGTAACTCAATACTCAAGACTTAGAGCTTGAAAATACTACTCTTTCCAAAGATTCTCAAATTATGGGGTTTATGCGGAATTTATGGACATGAACGAATCGACTTGAGGGTCTAAATAACAATATGGACTCTTCTCATTCTCATGCTTACTTTCTCAAAACATAGTTCAAATCGATGGTTGATCTCAAAGGATTCACAATTGAACTCAAAAGCTTTCTTGAACTCTGCTCTTAACATTTTTTTGAACGTGAATTATGAATTCAAGAGTTATGGTTCATGATATGAAGGATCTCGTGATGATAAATTAGACTCATGAATATATTCTCACACTCAGTTATTCGAGTCTTGAAACAAGTTATTAGAAATTGTAGAAGACTCCTCAAAAGACTCAAAGGGACTTTCTTAAAATGTTCGAAAGAACTCTTAAGACTTTACTCTTAACTCTACCGTAAATTTGAATTATGAATTCAAGGTTATGATTTATGATAGTAAAAGTGTCATGATGATTTAAATGAGTTTTAGATAAATAAATCAGGAGAAACAGTTGAAAAACACTGTCTCGGGAGTAAGTCTGCGACGTAGAGATAACTTATAATGTTTGGTCGAAATAATTTTTGAAACAGTTGAGTCTTCGTTCTCTCCACGACGTGGAGAGGAAAGTTTCACTCTAAAGGAAAAGTTCCGCGACGAGGACCTGGTACTTTGTTTCTATCTGACTTTTTCTTACTCATTTTTCGACCCTAACTCACATAGAATTAAATCGGTCCTTTCCCACTCACTTGAATTTGATTACTAAACATAAATACACACTAATCTACTTAAGACAATCCTCAAAAAAACTCACTTTAATCTCAAGAATTCATCAAAACCCCAACAAAACAAGATTCAGAAATGAAACTTCAAGATCGCTTATCAAGAACTCAATTTCATCGACTTCAAGAATAAAATTATAGTGAAAATAGCATGATTGGTGTGTAGTTGAATGTACCCAAAACAGTGGGGTGAAAATCCGCAACAAAACTCAAGAATCTCGACAGACGCTTCGAACCTTTCCTTTTTCTCCTCTTTCCTCTTCTTGAACTCTCAACTAAAACCCTAGGCGTATATTAGGATTATAAAACTGAACCTAATCATATTAGACCTCTGAAACCTTATTAAAAACAAATTAAATCTAATTGGGTAAGGAAAAGACCAAAATACCCAACACTATTTTCGGGTAACTTTCCTTATTTGAACAACTCAACTTCAAAAGGACATATCTCCCTCATACGAGCTCGAAAATTAACAAACTTGGTGGCGTTGAAAATATGATTCAAAGACCTTTTATTTGATATCGTATGTGCCACCTTACTCATCCTATGCTGAAAGTTATGGTCGTTTGAAATTTACCCAAAACTTAGAAGAACTAAGGATGACTTGAATGAATTCTCTTTAATTATTTTTGGAACTTAAGGTATTATATCTAGTAACCTTCACACTTAGGAAAATTTTTAATTCCTTGGTAAAAACTTACTCACTAAGAAGGATAGTTCAAGTCTTAGCTCAAAAATATTTTGAGGTGTTACACATACATCAAACTATAAACTACAAAAGAGTATGAAATACATGTCATCTCCTTCTTATCTTCATTAGTAGATAAACTCTAAATTGTACTCAACTTTAAGTGTTTAACAAGCAGAGTACGACCCACTTTTAGTTTTATTATATTGAACCTTTTAAGTACTTTCTCATTGTACTGCTTCTAGGATAATGATAACATGTCCAAAATTTTCTGTGTGGATTTGTATGTCTGAAACCTTTTAATTTTTATCTCTGTGGATCTGTATGTCTAAATTTTTCTTTGATGATCCAAAATCCTTCATTGCAAACGATTTGCTCAACTCCTTATTTAAAGACTACAATTCTAGATGTATTTTTGTCAACAATCAACATATCATCCATATAAATTAGTAAGATAATAAAATCATCATCGGAGAACTTCTGAAAGAATACACAATGATGTGAAGAAGTTTTTTTGTATCTGTGATTTCTAATGACATATTCAAATTTCAAGTATCACTGCCTTTGAGTTTGTTTAAAGCTATACAAGTTCTTTCTCAATTTGTAGACATAATTTTGTTTTCATTTAACTACAAACCTTTAGGCTGCTCCATGTATTTATTTTTATTTAACTCATAATTAAGAAAAGCAGTCTTGACATCCATCTACTCAACTTCTAAATTTAAACCTAATCATACGATGATAGAAGATATTTTTATAGCTTTGCACCAAATTTACAGAATCATTAAGGATAGATCCTTATGTCACGTATAAATTTGAATAGCAAAACCTTTTAATATGTCCTTTTTCTGGGCACAACATCAATGAGCATTGAGAGGTGTTTTTTCCTAAAACCAAAACCAACTCCAATTAGGACTAAAATTCCAATCATTTTTCAAGTAGAACTGAAAATCAAAAGTGAATAGAATTATGTCATGGACCTATGGCTGGAACCAGCACTACAACAAAAAATAACTTTTAGCGACAATAAATAGACAAATTAATAAAGAGGGTTAAAGTTTTTATCAGCATTAGTTAAGTGTCATTAGATTCAATGTCGGTAAAGCCTTTAGGGACATATACAAAGAGTGTTAATTGCCGCTAAAAGTACATATTTAGCAGCAATTGCTACTTAATTGCCGCTAAAGATCATTTTTGATACGTCTTTTGATTGCCCAACAAAATATGGCATGAGGATCTTTACAATTTAACTATAGTGTTTTAGTTTTCCTGATATGGGAATGGGTGTACGCCATCATGCCTTAAGCAATTTGTATCCTGACATCAAATTCAAAGGAATATTAAAAAGATCATATATAATTCAATTTTTTTCGTCAAATATATTATATATCAATCTAGGAGAGCAATAATTGAAACATCATATAACCTAGCAATTATGCTATGATTTCTCTAATGCAAAAGGGTCAAAAGTCAATTTCTTACATGACCATGACCAAAAGAATTTTGTATATAGTTTGTATCTTTTCTTTACATAGACATGAACAAGATTAAGACTAAAATAAAATTAGACAATGCTAATTGTCTCTTCATCAAAGTAACTCCACTGTTAGTAGAAGTATCAGATTCTAATAAAGCTTTATAACTAAAATTAGGGTTTGAACCATAAAGAGCTTGTATTCCCTTAATATCATCCATTTTCAAATCAACTTTCTTTTCTCTTGGTTTTAAACTAGGGAACATTACTGCTTCTTGAACTGAAGTATGTGCTAACCCTAACAAATGTCCAATCTCATGTGTAGCTACTGATTCTAAATCAATAGCTACATCTGATTTTTCTCTTTCAAAGTCCACTGCCCATGTCTCCGCCGCGTCTAGATGGAACCTACCGGTTTCTGGTGATAATGCATGAGCTAAAACCCCTAGAACACCATCAAATGCCTCTCCATCTCCATGATCACCTTTGTAAAACCCTATTCTAATATCTGCAAACCCGTAATCGTTGCTTTCCATGAAGGTAACCGGTATTACCTGTTAAGACATAATATAATATATTAAGTACACCATCTGTTTCAAATTGTCTGACCTTATTTTGACTTGACATAGAGTTCTAAGAAATAAACAAGACTTTTGAATTTAATGGTCTAGAATGTCTTTAATCTTGTGGTCTTAAATATGTCAATGTAAAAAGTTGATAAAATTAAAAAGTTCCTAAAAAATGAAAGAGTCATTCTTTTTTAAACTGACCAGAAAGAAAATTATTATATGTCAAACAAATTGGAATGAATGAGGTAATTAAAAAGGTGATATTTCCAAAAAAAAACATATAAAAGTTTTAAATGAAATAGATGCTATATATTACGCCCTCCATTTCATATTAACTTAATTTTTGAGGTGTTTCACACCCTTTAAGAAAAGTAGATTATGACATAAATTGAACCTAGTTTTCCATTTTTATCCTTATTAATAATTGTCAAATTTATGATTAAAATAACTAAATATTAATTAATTACTAATTTCAATACTAACTAATGAAGGATAAAATTGGAAGAACACTCTAAAAGTAGTATTGAAAACTGAACAATTAAATTAATTTGAAAAATGAAAAATGCCTCAAAATAAGTTAATATGAAATGGTGGGAGTAATTCAATACAAACTTAAAGGTTTAAATTTCACCGCTACACACAAAAAGGGGGGGAAAATCACATGTTTCGACTCATGAAAAACAGTTATTTAAATATACAACAGCATTTCATGAAGCAACGACTATTCATGAAATATAGTCATCCTTTGGGGAAAAAATTGCAACAACAATTTAAGAGGACTATGATCTATGTATAGCACTATTAAAAGGAGGGTAATAATAACAACAAACTTCAAATGATGTTGTGTGTTAAGACATAGGTATATTAACAATCTAAACTTTTAGATGAGATATTCAGATATTTTCTATATAAGTTATTTGAATTAATAAAAAGGATATATGTATAGATACTATAATTTAACAACTTAAGCTTTTAAATAAAACAGTTAATATTACCGATGCCCAATGGTTGAACGCGTGTTGAAAAGCAGCCTTTATCTCCAACATGCTCAATGAACTTATTACATACTCTTTAGAGAATGCATACGTTAATGTTATTGGTATACTTCTTGACCATCTTGGCTTGCCTGAGAAAAATGCATAATTCCTCTTTGCATGCATGAATAATTTAGGCGTAGAATCGGATACGCCACACCTAGGTGAAATAATCTGAGAAACTGTATTTTCATCAAGTTTTCCAGTGACTAAAAGCCCCAATTTCTCTTGATATTTAATCAAGGCATGTTCTAAGTGATCATCAAATAAATCTGTGAAGTTCAAGTTATAATAATCCATCTTCATATATCCGAATCGATGAAAATATTTCTTGAGCTCAGAAATTCCATTGATTTTGTTACCTTTGCTAGCATCCACAAAAATTTTAAACTTCTGCCATGTATAAGTTTGAATTTTATGATGATGGTTTGTGGGATTAATAGTTTTGGAGTGAAAAAATGGTGTTGTTCTAATAGAAAGACATGGAGAGAAGAAGCAAAAGGAAACAAGGAAGAAATAAAAGAAGAAAGACATATTAATGAATTGTGAAGAAATTGAGATATGGGAGAAGATGCTTTGTTATAAAGGAAAGGTCAAAATTTGTTATATTTCAAAGTAGGTATGTAATTATTTACTACTCCCTTCTGATTTTGATTTGTTACAAAAATCGAATATCAAACAAAGATTTTTGAATCTTGTAATTATAAATTAAGAGTGTATAAAATGTATCAAAATGTCATTTAATTTTATTATTTTAAACATATTTATAAAAGAAGTTGAAATTAAAAGAAATTATATATTAAACTGATTACATTATAGAACAAACAAATTAAAACCAATCACTATACTTTTGTGGTTGTTAAGTCTCTTTTTTCTTTTCTTAAGGTTTGATTTTGACTGTTAAAAGGATAAGGGGAGAATATGGTTGGTGAATCACTATCTTGCTTTTGGGTTTCTTATGCATTTAATTTTTTTATTTATATTTTATAGTATTAATGTATTTAATATACATATTTGAAAAGGTTAATCGACATTTGGCTTAGATTAACAATTAATTTTATGTTATCGTATCCATTTCAAGGAGTTTTCTGAATGGACAGAATTTGCATACACTGATGACGCTAGACTATCCGTCAGTGGTACAATTAAAATAAACAAAATTCAATGGGTCAAAATATTAGAATTTGAAAAGATGAAGGTTTTGTTTGGTAAGAAGTTATTTATTGTCTAATATTTAATAGGTAAAAAAAAATTATCTTAAAACCACTTTTATATAAGGGATAAGGCACAAGTTGTCCTAGATTATAACTGAAATCTCATAGACACGTCCTAACTAAACTAAGGTTCTATTACACCTTCGAACTCATTTTTTTATAATTTTATACATCTTTTATCTTACATAGCACATTCCGTGTCTCCACGTAGTTGAGGCGCGTGGAAAATGTTTGGATAACACATAAGTCAAAAAGATGTACAAAATTACAAAAAAATGAATTCGAAAGTAATAGAATCTTAGTTTAGTTTAGATAGATTTCTAAAATTTTGATCATAGTTTAGCGGATACTTGTGTCTTATCCCTTTATATAATCTATCAAAATGCTATGAGGTGATATGAGGATAAAGATGGAGATGAGGAGCTGGGGTATGTGGGTGGACGGTGGTGATGGTGGGATGGTCAAGGGTGGGGGTTGGAGGCGTCGAGTGGATAAGGAAAAGACACTAAACTTAAATGTCACTTAAAAAATTAATATATATTTTCTAATTCTATTAAAGAAGTTATTTTTCTCATTCTAAGTGAATTTATTTTCCAAAACATTTTGAATTTCTTAGAAATTGCTAGTATAAAACACACCCAAAGTATTACGATTATTGTCTCACTCACCCATAAGAAGGATCTTCTACATATGTTTCTTTTTCCTTAAGTTATGTGGCCTACTATCATGTTGGTTGTTTCTGAAAATGAAGAATTTAAGGTGTGGACTATCAGAAGCAAGAGGGCTCAGAATTCTTGGTAAGGTATGGCCACAACACAATAGATATTGTTATACTTATATTCAATTTATATGACTTATTTTTATTTTAAATCAGTTCTAAAAAAATGACATATTTTAATATTAAGTAATAATTTAATTTTAAAATATTTATTTTAATCTTAATAAAATAATTTATAGCCACACAAATTTGTATCATTTATTTTAGGTTATAAATTTTTAAAATCTTCTTTTCTTTCTTCAAATATATACTGAGTTAAACTACTTTATATAAGATGGACGAATAGAATATTGTTTAAAAGGGGTTTGTTTGATTTTCAAGTAAAATAAAAGTAGTACTACTAGAAGGTGGTTATGATTATGATTGCTGCAAAAAATCAGAAAAAGGAGAGGTCGTTTGAGACGTGTAAGAAACTCAAAAAGAAAATGTCCTTTTCTAAACTTATACTATTTGCCTAGTTAGGTAGTGGTTAAGACTCAAAAGTGTTATTTATGGGGAAAATAAAGTAAAGTTAGAAGACTCAACCATTTTGGAGTTCTATGTTGGGAGTCAATGCAGAATTCAACATTACAACTTGTGCTCATTGTCTCATTTTAAAATAGTTTTAGGGATAATATGATCCTAAATAAGTTTAAGTGTATCGTTGATATTTTGATTATAGGTTAGGGGCTATGTAATTTCTATACTTTTTTGTTTTAACTTATTTATCTTAATTTTTTAATCCTTTGGATATTTAAAAATTAAATTATATTATTTTGTAAATCACAATTAATTAATAATTTAAAATATTTAAATTTTAAAAGACATATAAAAATTTGATTAACTTTGGAGATTATATCTATACGATATAAATTGAGATAGAAGAAAAAACATAGATCATTTGAAAATAATGTAAGAGGCACTCTAGATCACAATAATTAACAATGTAATCAAAATATTTGAAAGACATAAAAAATTGGTTGACGGTTGAAATTCTATATGTCATGTAAATCGAGACTTATGGAGTAGTATATAATGTTTGAAATGTAAGAAATATAATAAATCGCAATAATTGAAAATTTAAAATATTTAAAAATCATAAAAAGTTTGAATGATAACCCAAATTGTAGTTGTGTCACATAAATGGAAATTATAAGAGTAACATGTATTAATCCTGTGTAAGTACGGGCACACGACCATGTCAAGTGATTGACATAAGTGGACGGAAATTAAAGTAGGGATATATAGTAATGGGGCAGGGAGGATGTAGGTAGGATGGGTTTAAGGCTATGCGGGGCAGAGCGGGTTTAAGGTTATGCGAGGCGGGCGAAATGCGGGACGTATTGAAGCGGGTTTTTTTAAAACTAACGTGGGGCGGGTGGTTTGTTGATATATGTGACTTTAAGTGGGTTCAAACTTAATATAAATTTTTATATATTATACGACAGATAGAGCATATTTATTAAGATAATTTCTTTAAAACTATTAAAAAATTCAAGATAGTAAATGAAAATGGTTCAATAAAAATTAATATAATTTCTTACCTGTTTCCCACTTGACCTCTAAAAGAAAATAATTTTTTAAAGTCAATATCCTATTAAATTCATACAACTTAATAAAAAAGTGAATATGAATTTTAATTATAGGTTCAAACTTAACTAGAAAAAGAAAACTTATGCAGGGCAGGTCCATGATGAGCAGGATGAGACAGGTTGAAAATGAAAAAAATTGTTATGCGATACGTAGCAAGGCGGATTGAAATTTTTGCTGATTAAGTTCAACCCAATAACGACCCGTAAAATGTGTAAGTGAAACTAGAGCCTAACTAGTGTGAGAGAGAGTTTGATTTGAGGTTTCATGTGATAGAATGTTGTCCTGATCTATGGTTGAGGGGTTGAGGGGTCAAGCGTCAAGGTACCACTCCCCAAGGACCACCCTAAAGGTCCTTGAGGAGGACCCTTAGCCTAACCCCCAATACCCCAAAGATAATCAAGAGTTGCCAAAAGTTGGTGACCTACAGAAGGGGACCACGCCTCGTAGGTCCATCCACGCCTTGTGGATGGCCTCCGTAGGTCATGGCCCTTAAATACAAGCCTTATCCACAAACCACGGCTGACCAGGACAGGGCGTGACCCACGGTCCGTGGTTTGGTGTCGTGAGTTCCCACCTGGTTCGTTGTCTTGGTTCGACCAAGGCAAGCATGGTTTGGTAAATTCCTCCCTTGGTTAGTTTAGTTCATGAACGGTTATTTTAAGTTAATTAAAGTATTTTAACTGTAATAAAAGTGTGACTCTATTTTTCAATTCATTATTTTAAAACCCAAAATACAAACCTCTCTTCCCCTCCAAAAGTTCTCTATCTAGATACACCATTGGAGGTGAAGAATTCAAACTTTCAAGGTCAAGACTTCAATTTTTTCAAGGGACTTTCCTGGGATTCTTCTAATAAAGGTATGGTAGTCTTGATCCTTGTCTAATTTTTTATTCAAGGAGCCAATTTCAAAAGCGATTTCAAGTCTTCAAAGTTGATCAAAAACCCTAGTTTTCAATCTTGGCATGGGTTCGATTCTAAACATTTTTCAAATACTTTATTGCACTGAATTATAAATCAATTGTGGAATTAAAGATGAATTTATGATGAATTTCTCCTAGAACCCATGTTTTCCCCAAATACCTATGTATATTGTAAATTGTGATTGGGAAATGATTAATTATGAAGAATGTATGTTGAAATTGTTTATGTTTATAATGAATTAGTGTATTGAATCATGTAAATTTCCTTTTCTATTGTAGTATCTTATATCTATGGGTTGATATTGATTCATAGCCTTGAAGGGAAAGTTATGAGTAAATTGAATGTTGAAGTAGAATTGGAACTTAAATGTTGATTAACGTGAAAAGTTGAAGTGTTTACTTACTATGTATATTGTTATATTGAATTAATGGACATCTTCCTTGTACCTCTATATGCATGAAGGATCTATGTATAATAATGATGTGAAGTAAATATGTGTGATCTCAATGAAAGTAAGGTGATCATGTTTAGAATGTGATAGTGTCATGATTGAAGGTTTATTCTCACTTGAACACTCATGAATAATGATGATAGAATGTGAATGGTTTTCTTCAATGTATTGTACACTTTGAATTGGTAGACTCTTGTATCCTATTCTTGTGTAAAGGAAAGTGATGTGTATTCATGTATCTTGAATTGGTAGGCTTAGTCATCCTCTTCTTGAATGAATAAAAATATGGTTGACTGATGCACCTTGACTTGGTAGGATTAGGCATCTTCTTCTTGGGTTGTTATTGTATAATGTCTTAATGATTTGAATTGGCAGACCTAATGTTGGTAGCCCTTTAATAAATGACTAATGAATGTATTGATGATTGAAGTATCATGAATCGGTAGACCTAACATTAGTGGCCTCTTCATGAGAAATGAATTAATGAATATAATGATGAATCGATAGACCTAGTGTTGGTAGCCCTTTCATAAATGAATGGTAAAGTATTCTAGGCTTAGTCTTGAACTGGTAGGCCTAGTATTGATAACCTTTCATTATGAGTCTAGAAACTAATGAATGATAAACCTTAGATCAGTAGACCTAGTGGTGGTAACCCTTCCATGTGTGAATGTAGATGACACCCTTCATGGAAAGTCTTGAGCTATCCTTAATATACCTTGAATCGGTAGATCCAATATTGGTGATCCTTTCTTGTATAATGTACTTAGAGTCGGTAGATCCAATGTTGGTATCCCTCTCAAGTACAACAAATGTGAATGAACTACTTTATGGGAATGTAGGCTAAGGACCGAGTCGACATGGCACGATGGAAACTCTCCTGATGTCAGGCTAGGGTTCCAATGAACATCTTCCAATCCCATAACTATGTTCTCATATAGGGTATATATTAGCCAGTGATTTCTATCAAAGCTAAGATATTTCCTAGTCTACCTTAGGTAAGTAGACCACCTTTTTACAGCGTGGGGTCATATGACATCGGATTCCAAGATCTAGCTTTCATGGTCTATGTCGGTTAAACTCGTTTTCCATCATGTGAGATGTGTATTATGATTTCTTGAGAAGTTTTATGACGTGTAGGTGATATTATGGGATGTCATTCATGCATTACACGAGTAGGCTTTGAGAGGGCTATAGTGAGTTCTCTAAGGTCTTAATGACCTATGTATAAATGTTTCCTTAATGAATGAAAGTGCTCTAAATCATCCTAATGGAGAATGTTGACTTAAAAGCTTAATGAGATTATGCATGTTTTAATTGAATTTTGTACTTATGTTTTACTTTCCTTGTCATGACTTATGAATATAAATGTGTCTTGTATTTGGTGACTTCAAAAGAGTACTTAGTGTGAGTAGTAGTATGGAATGTTATTCATACATTGCACATGACTTAGAGTTGCCCTATATGATGGTCCTTATGTGTTGATATGACTTATGAAAGGTTTATGTCTCTTAGGTGTGAGTATGGTTTAATGATGGAAAGGAAGAACGGTAAGTTCATATTTGGGTTACCTTAAGGTGGTACTTTAGTGTGGATGGTGGGATGGGACGTTATTCATACATTGCACAAGGTGTAGCTTGAGTGTTACTTGAGGTGAAAGCTTAATGTAAAGGTAATGGTTTATATGTTGATTATGCCTCTAATGTAAAGAAATGACTTGTATGATAGCATGGTTGTATCTTATGCCACTTTTAGTTATGTTCATGAAGTTTTATAAAAAATGGGCGTATGCATGGTTTTTAACAAAAACGTCCGTCTTAAGCATGTTTTTGCATGGCCATCATACTTAGTACTTAATTATGCTAACTCATATTTTTTTCTTTTTACCGAAGTGTAGGATTGGGAGATGTGATGTCTTATACTTGGAAAATAGGTTTCAAAGGAGCTTGGAGTTGAAGACTTGGTGAGTCCTCATAGTTTTGAGGAAAAACTCATCGTGTTCCCTTATGTCTTTTATTAGAGCTTTTGTATGGGCATGTCCCAAAGTTTTAAGTCTTATGTTTCTAGATGGTTTGGGACAATGTATATAAAGACTTCCACTTACTTTTATAAAAGGAAAAAGGATAAATATACCCCGAGATTATCGTAAATGGTATGTCAATACCCTTCATTATACTTTAATATTGTATATACTTACCGTTAATATTTTGGGTTGTGTATACCCTTGATACTAACTGTTGGACACGTGGCTACATCTCAATTATTTACATAATTTTTAATTATGTTTTTATCCAAAATTAATAAACCCACCCGTCTTCGCTTGTAACCCGAATTGAAACACCCATGACCCATATTCCATAATTCCATTCAAATAGTGATCCATCTTCTTCATTTTCTTCTTTAGTTCTGAAAAATTTGTTGCACGATTCAAAAATTTAACTAACATTAGCCATGTTCTTTTTGTGTCCTAGAGTTCATGGATAATTATGCACAAAACCATCAAGCCAATTTTGTGATTGACCACCGTCGTTGTTACCGTCTTCTCCAAAGTTCACAAAAACATATGGATCATTAGAGATGAGATTTGTGGCATTTCTTTTGGTGGAATGCAATATTTTTTGGGGTTATGTGGCATTGGCCTTGCTTCATTAAGGTTGTCGGAAAACCTCCAAGACGCTCATTAGTGGTCTGGTAGATGATAAATTGGTGTGGAATAAAACCCAGATATCAAAACTTCACGAACTTGCCCAGAAATTAGACAAAATATTTTGCGACAGTGCATTAGGCGATCTTGCCGAAAATTCTCAAAGCTTCTCCATCGTTATTTTTCCTGAAATTGCAAGAGAGAACGAATTGAATTTTAGCGAGGGAGTAGATCTGATGATGCTTCATCATCTCCACTAGACGGAATTCGAGCTAAACCACATGAATATGTTATTGTTGCAAAGGTTTTGAATTTGATGTGTAGCTTTGTTCAAATATATTCGAATTATTTCAAAAGGGTTTCGGGTGGGTTTAAAATAAAAATGGTGGGTTTTCTAATTTTGGGTAAAAAATAAATAAAAAATCAGGTTAGTCGTTGTGATGAAGCCACGTGTATGGCCATTAGTCTTAAGGGTATACACAACTCAAAATATTAATGATAAGGGTATATACAACCTTAAAGTATAACGGAGGGTAATGACATACCATTTACAAAAGTTTGGGGTATAATTTGTTCTTTTTCCCTATATAAAAATGTCTTCGATTGTAAATGAAAAGTTTTAAATTTAGCTTTATTTCCTATGCTCATCATGAATGCTATGAGGCTTGTATAAGACTTTTCAGAGTCTTGTATGCCGTGTCACTTCCGAGGTGTAGTCCCAGGTCGTGACAAACATAGTATCAAAGCACAAGATTTTGGGAAGGGTTTTAGGATGTCGCAAACCACATCTAGTAGAGTCTTGTTCATAGTCTGAAGCGCGCCACATTTATGAATAGAAGGCCATTGGGTGTTAGGAAAGTCTCACTTCTTAATTCTTCAAGTCGTGCCATAGAGTTTAACTCTACAATGTCTTATCCTTATTCCTTATCCGATGGTCTTTAAGATATGACCACTTATAAGGCTTATGCTAGGAGGGGTGAGGGAGAAAAGTTGGTTGTGATTCCAATTAGGGCTACGTGACTTGTTAAGATTTGAGGTGATATATTGTGATGTTGTCTTTAGTATGAATGAGTTGTTTTATGGTTATGTGTGTTGTTGGTAGAAAGTTATGATGAGTTTTGAGGTATGTTGAAAGAGTTGATGAATAGTGGTGTTTAAGTGATGCCTAGAGATGTTGGGTGAGTAGACTCCTTTGAAAGAAGTGTAGAAGTGTTATTCACCTTAAAAATTAAGAGAAGAGATGCTTAAGAGAATTTGTATAGACTTGCTTCCAAGGGGGATATAATATGCTTAGATGGTAAGGTCATTGAGTATCTTTGATGTTCATGAGCTAGAGTTGCTTCACATTCTCACCTTATGAGGAGTAGTGAGTTTGAGAAGTTTAAACCCAATTTAATAGACTCATATGAGACCTTGAGATGGAGTTGATGATTCCTTTTAGTTGTGAATGTTGTATTGAGGTTCCTTATATTGTTTTCATGGTAACCTTAGTTGGGTTTACTCCTAAGTGTAGAATAGTATGATGAATAGTAAGGTTGTTGAGAGTATCCTTGCCTCTTTTCTTTTATTCTCATTCAAGCTTGAGACCGAGAGTTCCCTATAGCTTGTTTCATGTTTTGGAGTCATGAGTGATTATGTGATCCATGGGTACTTTATGCTATACATGTTCTTAATGAATTCTTGGTTAAATGAGAAAATGAGTTTATATAATATATATTCCTCATGTTGATGTGCATTTAGTATGAGTTGTCTATATACTTCATGAGATGAATTGTTAAACATGCCTAAATGTGTTTTTGAGAGTAATTACACATTTTTCTTAATGATGTTATGATGAGCATTATTTGAGTTGGAGAAGGAAGTTCCTCCAATGAAATGAGAAATGATTAATTTTGATGCATAATGAGTTTGTAGATGTAGTTCATACTTTCTTATATTGCATTGAGCGTATTGATGTGGAGTTGATGTTTTCTCCTAGTTTTGTGCATTGTTTATGAAGTTGTATGAATGATGGGATGCTAGGCTTGAGTCGTTAACCCCTTAATTTGTTTAAGTGTCATTCGAGGAAAAATATTTCCAAGTAGGGATAATGTAACGACCTGTAAAAGGAGTAAGTGGAACTAGAGCTTAACTAGTGTGAGAGAGAGAGTTTGATTTGAGGTTATATGTGATAGAGTGTTTGTCCCGATCTATTATTGAGGGGTTTAGGGGTCAAGCGTCAAGGTAGCACTCCCCAAGGACCACCTTAAGGGTCCTTGAGTAGGACCCTTATCCGAACCGCCAGACCCCAAAGATAACAAAGAGTTGCCAAAAGTTGGTGACCTACGGAAGGGGACCACGCTCTGTAGGTCCATCCATTCCCGGTGGATGGACTCCGTAGGTCATGGCCCCCAAATCCAAGCCTTAGCCACAAACCACGGCTGACCAGGATGGGGCATGACCCAGACCCTGGTCCATGGTTTGGTGTCGTGAGTCCCCACTTGATTTGTTGTCTTGGTTCGGCCAAGGCAAGGGTGGTTTAGTAAATTCCTCCCTTGATTAGTTTAGTTCATGGACGGTTATTTTAGGTTAATTAAAGTATTAAAAGTTTTAGACTCTATTTTCCAATTTGTTATTTCAACACCCAAAATACAAATCTCTCTTCCTCCCCAATAGTTCTCTTCTAGTGAACTCCATTGGAGGTGAAGAATTCAAGTTTCCAAGGTCAATACTTCAAGTTTTTCAAGCTACTAAAGGTATGGTCGTCTTGATCCTTGTCTATTTTTTCATTCAAGGAGCCAATTTCAAAAGTGATTTCAAGTCTTCAAAGTTGATCAAAAATCCAAGTTTTCAATCTTGGCATGGGATCGATTCTAAACGTTTTTCAAAAGCTTTATTGCATTGAATTATAAATCTATTATGGAATTAAAGATGAATTTATGATGAATTTCTCCTAGAACCCATGTTTTCCCCAAATACCTATGTATATTGTGAATCTGATTGGAAATTGATTAATTATGAAGAATGTATGTTGAAATTGTTTATGTTTATATTAATTTAGTGTATTGAATCATGTCAATTTCCTTATCTATTGTAGTATCTTAGATCTATGGGTTGATATTGAAGGGAAAGTTATGAGTAAATTGAATGTTGAAGTAGAATTGGGACTTTAATGTTGATCCACTTGAAAGGTGGAGGTATTTACTTACTATGTATATTGTGGTATTAAATTGATGATATCTTTCTTGTACCTCTATATGCATGGAGGATCTAGTATGATCATGATGTGAAGTATATGTGTGTGATCTCAATGATAGTAAGGTGATCATGTTTAGAATGTGATAATGTTGTGATTGAAGGTTTATTCTTACTTGAACACTCGTGAATGATGATAATAGAATGTGAAGAGTTTTCTTCAATGTATTGTACACTTTGAATTGGTAGACTCTTGTATAGTGAATTCACATTAATGGACGAAAAGGTATACAAAGCATAATACAAAAGTTGAATCATACATTCATACTATTGGATTTTGTTAAGATCTGCAGAACGTAAATTGTATACTCTGAAGGTATACAACATATAAACCTGCTACATATTTTTCTTTTTTTGTATATATATATATATATATATATATATATATATATATATATATATATATATATATATATATATATATATATATATATATATATATATATATATATATATATATGAGAAACTACTTAATTATATAAAGATTCCTATCGTATTTGTCGATTCTCTCTGTAGTTTAAAATAATCATATATTATCTCGCTAATTAATAATTTTCTACCATATTTAAAGTTAGATACACCTAGATATCTGTGTTTTTGCTATCGAATACACTGAACTAGAGAGAAGGTGAGCTAGAGAGACGAAAGGCGAGTGAAATATGAGGGATGCAAGCGAGATATTCTATGTATCAAAGATACATGTGAATCACACTAAATAGATGTATTCAAAATAATAGATATATTTCCGATACATACTGAAAATAGATACATTAGGAGAGAGGCGAGGGAGAGGGGAGAGAGAGATTTGAGAGAGTCAAATATATGTGAATCCGCTTGGATATATTGTATCTAAAATAAAACATGAATCTTTTGATTCATTTGGCTCTCACACTCAATTACTTAAGGTAAATTCTAATGTCGTTTTTTATAATGTTAAGATCCTATCTTCTCTTCTTTGTTCATATTCCAAAAAGTATCGAAATTAATGTTCGTAGAATTCCATATATATGTGAATCACACTAGATACATGTATTTGTATGTATATGGAGTAATTCTCATGTATCTGGTCATATATATTATAAGTATAATGAGCAAGATGGGAGAGACGCGGGGTAAGAGAGGAAGATTTGCTATGTATCTTTGATACATGTACTTGTATATAGAATAAATTACATCTAAATTTGATCTCATGTAGCCGAGATACATATACCTGGAGGATTCAAAATCTAGTAAGGTACATAATATTATACCGTACAGTATATTTAAGTACTTTAACTCCTAAAGTAGTGAAATTTAGGTAAGTTCTCAAAAATATACCCTGTATAGGTGTACAGTATAATGTTTCAAAATGGACCTTTTTGGGTAATTATTTTGGGCCTCATGGGTACACATGTACTCCCCCACCCCACCTTACCTTTTCTAATTGGGCCGGAGAGAAAATGGATAATTTCCTCTATGAGCTAGTTCATCCTAATTTCTACTTATACAAAATAATAATTGTTATTCTTAAAATATATCAAATATAAAATGAGCTTTACTTTCAAAATATGGCAGTTAAAATTTATCAAAATCTAAAAAAAGAAAATGAAAGTAAAATAAAATGCACTGTAAATGATTCCTTCAAACACGAAACTAGTGTTTTTCATTCCATAATTTTTTTCTGGATTTTTGTCTTCCTCAATTCTTTCCTTTGACTTTTTCTAAATAAAATAAATAAAAGATGCATTAATTATATTCTTCAAACAAGAGAGTAATATTTTTTTGTGAAAATTGTATATAATAGCAAACTATTAATTGAAATCAAATGTTATAATCACAGTTTGATTTAATTGTACTCCATAGCAAACTGTTGCTATTTCGCCTCTCTCCTGGTGAATCTCGCTCGCCACTCTCATTCTCTCCCTCGCCTCTCTCGCTTTTTATACAAACGTGAATGTATAAAATGCATTTGTATTTGTATAAAGCGAGAGAAAATTGCATATATATATATATATATATTCATTCCCCTCTATCCTCGCTCGCGACTCTCGCCTCTCTCCCTTATACAAATAGAAAAGAAATGTATAAATTGTATTTTTATTTGTATAAAATGAGAGAAAATTATATACACATGCAAATACATATATCTTCGTCCTATACACTTATTATTGTACAATACAAATATTTTCCTGCACAGTTTTCTTTTGCCTTTCTTTGTTTCTTATTTTATACAAACACACAATTGATCTTTTGTATATGTATACCAAAACAGAAAGAATTCATATACAATTGTTTTCTTTTATATATCTATAGCGAAATATACATATTTAAGTTTGTTATGGAGTGCAATTACGCAAATTATAACTATAACATACAAATATAATGTTGGGAAACTTACATAAATATACTATAATAAAAAAATATTTATCATTTATAGCAATAATATTTCTTTTTCACTTGATCACTTTTAATTCATTTATAATACAAGTTTAATTCATATTACAAAGAATAATTTTTTATTCACATATAATACAAATTTTAATGATAGATAATTCATTTATCACACATTTTAATACACTATAATATAATGTATCAAAGTTTTACCAAACAAACATAATCTATGTTAAAAATCAATTATAATTCATATATATTGCATATATATTGCATACATAATTCACTTTTAATACATATTGCAGATTTTACATAGTATTGCTATAAATGGTAATAAACAAAAAATATTGCTAAAATCAGTAATTATTTATTAAAATGTACCAATTTATGTAATTTTTCCTATAATATTTGTGTATGCTAAATGTGAAAATTGCTCTAATTTTTTTTCCGTAAAATCTTCATTTGCTTTTGTCTTCTTATATCTTTTTTTTTTTCGAATTAAAAATAAAAGATACGGTATCTTTTTTAAAAGACGGGGAACATATTTTTTGTCATGATATTCATTTCATAAATCACTTCTAGAATTTTGTCTTTTCTATCTTTTTTTCTTTGAATAAAAATAAAAGGGATGGTTAAGAAAAATAAAAACTTCAAACACAACATCATAATCAAAATTTAGTATGATATTCTTTTCATAATTTCTCCTACATTTTTATCGTTTTACATTCTCCCCTTTTAAAAATCTAAAAATCATATTATACATATGCATTCTCTTTTGTATTCCGAGTTAAAAACTTTATTCCTTTAACGAACTTTTACTTTTTTAAAATTTCATTATCTAATTTAATCACTCTGTTAGGTGAATCAATTTGTATTTATCATATTTTATACATAAATATACACTAAAATATGTTTGTGTAAGATTTGGTAAATTTGTTTGTATAATTCGTGAATTTGTATAATTTACGGATGAGTTTATAGTATTTGTGTGTGCGTTTGTATAATTGAGCTATTTTTGTAAACTTGAAATAACTAATTTATACGAATAAAAACATTTAAACTTTAAATAGTTATACACATTAAATTATCCAAAATTTACATTATACAGAAGTTATACAAATGTGAGATTTATAAAAACTCGAACCCTAGCCCATATAATTAGTACTGAATGTTGATCGCGAATAGTCATTAACTAAAACTAAAACTATAATTACTAATTAACTAGTATATGTGTATTTAACCATTTAACTTTTTCCATAGTTTATCCACAATTCATATGCTAATATAAGTTTGTATATTATGCTATTTATATATATTTTTTATGCAGTTTGTATACCGTATTATTTAGGGAAAATTTCATATATGGCAAAAAAATTAAATGAAATAACATTTTATAGGTATAGTTTATGTAATTACATTTTATGGGTATAGTTTAATTTGCTATGAGCATTTAATTTGTATATTACATTTTTTTGTTTATAATTATACAATATTTTTTTAATAAATGGATATATGAGCGATAAATAAGGTGACATAAAATTTACATAATCTCATGATTCATGCTAATCGTTTTAAATTAAATATTTTTCCAAAAGAAGAGTTTTATAATGATACAAACACCATAATAACTAGTTTTCTCATATCATTGGAGCAATATTAAACGAAAATTTTTTGGATTCATTAATACTCTTTATATTCAACGTCGGGTAGATTTTTCTTTCAGGAAAACTTTATATTTTGAACGGCAAAAAATGATACGATTGATTTTTATAGTATATAACTGAAATTTTCAAAAATGGATTATTAATGTTTTGTTCATTCTAATGATTCACAAGTATGTATTTCTGTTTTTACAAATATAGAAAAACTGTATATTAACAATTTTATTCAGATTTTGTTCTAATAGTTGTTGAGAAATTTCGGAAGACATAATTTGTATATATAAATTGTATATGTATAGCACTGCATGTTGCGGAGGGGAGGGAGGGGGGCCATGTTTTGGTGATTGTTTGCAAATGAATCTAACTCCCTATATAAAGATGAAGACAAATAAAAAATATATTTCAACATGTAATCAAATATTATACAAATTAATTTCTATATACAATTGTATGCTTTACAAGTATACACTATTTGTATTAATAAGAACTAATTTTTTTTTGTATATAACTATAAACTCTATATGCATATGAATATAGTACTTAAATATACAGAAATATATATATAAATCAAACAATTTCTTATATAACTATCAAAATGTACATATCACTATATACAAACATATTTTATACAATTACCGAATGTTCTTTATATTTGTGAATATATTTATATTAATATTGTACTTAAATATACAAAAATATACATATACATCAAATAATTTTGTATATAACTACCAAAATATACAAATCACTACATACAAAATTATTTTTCACAATCAATAATGTTTGATAAATCAGACATAATCTCATCAGATGTTCTTGATTGATTACTAATAGAATCACTGTATTTGACTTTTTATTTATTTCCTCCTTCAACAATTTTAATATTTCTTGCATTGACATTGTTAACAACTTATTGCAGTGCAATTGGGTCATGTTTTTCTTGGACCTCAACTTTTCAATAGATTTTTCTCTAAAATTTATTTAGAATTTGCAATTGACCTTGTATTGACTCCAAAATCTTGTATTAAAAATCAAGAGAAAGCGAAGATCAATTATCAGGAACTTAGACATGCAATTACATACATCTCGTAAATCTTTCATCATCATTTTGTTTGTGAAAAACTGACAATGAGTGATTAGAACGAAAAATATAAATAAAAAAACTAACAAACATAATCAAAGTAAAAAACAAAAAATAAAAGGTTGATACATGATTTAAGCGGTAACCCGCAAAAGTGAAAACATGTATATCTTTGAAATAATTGTATATATGTAACTGGTATATATAATGTATTTGTATATTCGGGGAGCGAGATTGAAAGAAGGAGGAGAGACGCGAGCGAGAGAGGCAGGTAGTAGAGAGTTATGTTTTAAAAATATGAGCATGATTATATTATTTGGACTAGTATTGAGCACCGATATGGGGGAAAGTTCAAACAACTCACAGCCCCCATAAACCATGTATGATAACATGGGTAATGAGTCATAATTTTTAGATGATTACTTATTGTTTTAGGCAAAGCTTAGTGGATCCACTCAGTTGAGGTGTTCTATATTCCGGCAAGCTATAGGACAGTTCTGGCAGTGCGGGTGAGACGTTGTATCATCATGTAGCTCATAATTATGGTTGTCAGTTGCAAGATCTCCAAATAGAGTTAAAGTGTATTTTTATATATCACTTATCATGTTGCGTTCAGAGATGAGAAAGTATTTTGTAAAGCTTTAATTGGTTTTACTCCTTTATTTTTTTACATTCAACTTGAGTACATTGTTATCTATTGCCTTGTTATTCAACTATATTACATACTTTTACATTAATGTACTGATATTATTCGACCTGCACCTTTTAATAATGCAGCTACAAGTTTTTAGGATCGTCAACAAGAGTCTGTTGAGATCACTGCATCCGCTCGTCAACTTTTGTGTGAGACTTCCTTGCGTCCGAAGGACTCCAGTTTTGTGAGTTATTAGTAATAGTTTTTGAGGAGTCGTGGGTCTTGTCCCGACACTCATCTTTATGCCGTAGAGGCTTCATAAATAGAAAGTTTTGGAGAGTCTTTCAGTTTTCAGATGTTTTATTTAAAACTTTTGTTTTATACTCAATATATTCAGCGAAGTTTTGAGATTTAGTAAATTGTTTTTAAACGTTTCTTTCAATTTGATGCTTATGTATACTCAATTTAGTATTCCGCTTGTAGTCAGTCAGAATGAGGGTTCGCTTGGGGACCAGCAATGGTTCTCGAGTGTCGGCCACTCCAGGGTGTATGCTCGGATTCTGACACATTTACCCTTTAAGTTTTTAGTATTACTTTAGTCTTTAGGTTCACAACGTCAAAACCTAAAGAACTAAAAACAACGATAGCTAGGGTTTGTAACGACGATGACAAGGGTTGGGCAACAACTAGGTTTGTGAAGTGTGAGTATTTTTTATACTTTTACTACACTTTTGCACTTAACGAGTAATTTGATTTCTCTGTTTTTTTATTCCGTGTTAGATTATTGGACAAGTCATATATTTGTTTTGAAAGCATTTTCTTATTAGTTAAACAGAAAATTGAACTATTAAAGACCAAAACTAATAAATCAAGAATCAATAACAAGTATCTTATTGGTATTGGTTATCAATTTAGTATATTTAAAAATTGAAAATCGAACCGATGATACTTAAAATTGAACCGAACCGATCGATACACACCCTAGTGAGTTGTAGTGTAGTGATGAGACTGCTCCACTCTCAATCAAAAGTATCATATTTAGGTCTTAGGTATGTGACAAATCATGTTGGAAGTGTCATCCCCGAATGAGTCATGCAATGCGCGATCCGAATGTAATTTGAGTTCCACTTCAATCTCCAAATATCGAGTGGAAAACAAAAAAAAATTGTCACCCAATTCTCTCAATAGAAACATAAAAATTGAACAAATTTTTATAAATTGGAGGGAGTATAAAACATAATAGTTCTAAAATAAAATGTAAGATTATTTTATTCCATATTTGATTGAAAGTATTAGTTAGTCTTTAAATTATTTATATCATAACTTTTATCATACTAATGAAATAAGTGAAATAATATATCTTAAAATGAATTATTTTAAATATTTAACCTCAAAATAACTTGTTTGCAATGAAATTAGCGCGAAAGAAGTATGAAAATGTTGGAGGCATCCCAGAAAATGCTGGCAAGTGAGTTGGGAATTTGGGATGGACCCAATGGTGATAATGTTGGGCAAATCCTAACTTGCAGCATCTTTGTAAAGGCCCAATTGTCAGTGTAATGGACCCATTCTGACTCAGCCTTGATGGAACTTGTCATCAACTAAAATCAACTTTCTTTTCTTTATTTGAAAAATGAATTATGTTTACACCTTTTCCAATGCTTAATTATACTGCTAGGGAAAATATGTTACCAACAATTCAACTCCTAAAATACTACTCACTCTTTTCATATTTTAATTGTTGTTTCACATTTTTTGAAAATTATTTTAATTAATTTTTAATATTAAATTAAATTAGATTAATATAATATTTAAAAAATAATAATTATATATTAAAAAATTATATAAAAATATTATAAATTTAATTTTTTGTATATTAATATGAACGTAAAATATTAGTCAAAATTTTAATAATTTATCTTTAGAAAGGAAATCATGACAACTAAAGTAGACGAAAGAAATAATAGCAAGTAGCATTTGAATAATAATTTGGTTAAACAAAATAACAATAATAATTGTATTTGAATATTAATACTACTGGAAATTTGTTTTTAAAAATTTATGAATGAATAATTATCATTGTTTTGTTAGAAATGCATATCAATCATTTGCACATATTTACTTAAGTTCATTATTTGTAAATATTGATGGACAAATCACAAATGGGGATGGCCACTTTCACTTATTCTATGGTATTTTCAAATATGTACTCCCTTAAAAGAAAACTAAGCCATGCAGGATTTCAAATTTTTTATTTTTTTTTTGAGAGTACAGAAGACATAAGTGAAAAAGTGAAGGGAATATGGTCCCCAAAATCCCATATATAATGAAACTCAATCTTGAAAATAAAAACTAATGGTCCCATAGGGGTTCTTGCTAGCTTACTCACACATTTTTATCTTTTTTAAACTTTGGGAACAATACTTTAGTATGTTTCATTAAAAGAAACAATCTAGTATACCATCTATGCACGAACACATGCCCATCTCTTCCATAAGAGAGTACAAGATATGGGCGAAGCCGAATCTAGGAGGAGGTGAGTGTGTTTATCATTCGATTTTTTTTTGATAAAAAATTATGTTGTATATATAGGGTACTTTTTTTTCATTTTTTTTTGATGTATATAGAATTTTTTTTAACACAAATCAAGAGATTGGTTCGGTAACTTAGAAGGTTCAAATTTAACGTTGAGATTTTAAATTCAAATCTCAAGCGTTACATTTTTACTTTTCTTGGAAAATTGATTATTTGTTGGAAAATGTATGTTGTTGAGAAAAATATGGTGATATTATTGAAAATCACTCTTCATGATAATAATATTCTTGCCTTGTGGCCCGTGTGACACACAAAGTGTTCATACGTCCAAATTTTCTAAAAATCAAACATGCTCTAAGACTAATTATCGGCCTAGGCTACCAGCTAATAGCTTCAGTTATCATAGTACTTTGTATAATTGTATTTGTTAGTGATTATGGAAGAAGTTGAAGTGGTGATGATCAACGACTAGTGAAATTCAATGCACTACACATTCGCCAATAAGTGAACCTTAATAAAGATTATTACGTGTACAAACACAAACATAAACGATAGTTCATTTTTCATGTTCTAATTATAATCCTGAAGTGGCGGGCACCTACTCTATCACCTAAATAAGAGTATTTTTAGGTTCAATTTAATGCGGAAGTGAACTAAATATAAAACAAACATCTGATCTAAATTAGCATATTCAAACTTAGTTAAAAACAAGTACTTAGGTCACAAATTACACTAAATACTTCAAAAGAACTAGTCTAAACAAGTACAAGAAATACTAAAGAAAATAATTTATGAAAGAAATATGACACAACTCCTAAGTATTAACATAAGGAAAAAAGATTAAAAGCTTTCGGAGATCATCATCATCTTTACCAAAGAAACATCACTAATCCTGCAACCATGCCAAATGCAATAACAAGAGTAGTATCGATACAACCAACAAGAGTACTGGTAGGCCTCACCGGTCGACCCAAATCCACCACATATCATCATGCAAATAATCAAAGAATTAAACATGAAACTTCAAAATAAAATTAAAACCCTGATCCACTCAGTCACCACTCTTACTACAAGTAGTATTACCTTGGAACTGATCAAACGCGCTATCTCAAGTCACAAGTCTCATTACAAGTAGCATTACCTTAGAACTCATGAGCTCTATATCAAGTCACCTCACCTCCTTCCGCTGCCAACTTCACCATCTACACCATCCCAGACTCATATCAGATCATAACTTAACCCTTCTATCACATAAATATTTCATAAATACAAAAGCACTATTAACTCTGCTTACCAGTTTACTACTCTCCCTCAAGCTCTCATCAACACTTTGCCCCTCGCCCAATATAGTAAACTACTTACAAGACTCTTACTAAATAACCCCCCTTGTCAAATATGCATGGTACAACACAGACGAACAATACATTACGAGCTAGTGAATAAGTAAAACTCCTAGTCCACATACTTAATCATTTAGACATCACATGTCTGCAACATTACAATAATACACCATACATGTTTTATCACACCTTTATCACTATCCAAAAATAGACATGATGACACTCGTCTAAACATATCAATATAAGTTAGCTTAAAATCCAACAATACGAAAGAAATTCGGATATAGATCAATAATAGCATAATTGAGGAAAAATTGGCAAATTTTATAAACACTCTTAAAAATATGTTGTCACGTGTACAAGCCTTCAATATATGAAAACAAAACTAAAAGATAAATAAAAGTGTCAATGTCTTTATTTCTCGAATAGAACAACGCATAAAATAAGGAACGAGAGGGTCTGCTGGTATGACAAGCAACTAGCTTTCAAGTATCCATAGAAAAGCCTCAGATGAAAGAAGAAGAAGAGCAATCACTCGGATCCAAGCTCGAAACTAACACAAGTGTAGAAGTAAGGAGTGAGTACCAAACAACACAGTACTTAGCAAGCAACCAACTAAACAAAGTACAACTAAGCTAGAATATTAATACTCCTTTCATCCCAACCAAACCGCTTCTACTACAACCTGCATAGAAATCAGTCTAACTTAAAAATTTACAATGCACAACCCACAATGCTTAACAAACATATTCCAACAGTCACAATTCAATAATCAACAAGTATAAAATTAATAAATCACAATGGTCAAACACTTGTCAAAATTATTTTTCATTGGCACAATATCACTCACTAAAACCATCTCTCATCGGTTTTGAATGATATCACTCGTCAAAACTATTTACCATAGGCACAATCACCACACGTCTCGTCGCAGTGTACATAAATCAATGCAACGAGGCAATTTCACACCATAAGAAAGAGACGATAAACTCAAGCTACTCAAGTCCACAATAATTCCATTAAAATATTTCATCAATCAACAAATTAAGATCACACAAGGCAATTCACAAAATACAATTGTTAACACATTGTCTTTTTCATTTAATCCATTTTCAATTATTGAGATCAATTAATAAGAGTAATTGAATTCATCAGCTCATTTTAATTAGTCATTACTCTCTAACACACACAATGAAGGAAAATATAAACAAGATTCTACAAGTTTTACAAATTTTAGAAAATAACTTGCCTAAATTCAATCAAAACTCAATCCGAAACTTGAGCTTTTCCTTTCTGAACGATATCCAAAACCACATAATATAATCCAACAGGTAACCACAATAAGATTCCTAAAATAACATTACTCATATCATACACTTCAAAAATATGGGTCAAATCAACTCAAAAATCTAATTTCAAAAAAGAGGTTTGAATTCAAAAATATTTACTTGAATACATTACTCAAGTCATTTGGAAGCTATTGGTAACAACCATTTCAAAAATACAGTTATATTGAACTCATAATCATCATCTTTATTAAAAGCTCAACTTCATGAAAACCTTGTCAATTGCCAATCAAACAATTTTTGATGTTAAAACTCACAAAAAAAAATCAAAGAGAAATGAAGCTTTAGGGTCACAAAGACTTACCCAAATGATTCACCATGAGAAACCTCTTTAAAATCGTCTCTAAGAATTTTTAAAAACTCAAAATGAAAGAAAATGAAGTAAAACCCTGAAATTTTAGAAAAAAGGGTCTTAGATATCACAAAAGAAAGCTCAAGTCTCTTTTCGTGAACGTCGCAAAAGAGACCACCAGATCACCAAAGCAATGATCCCTGTAAAAGAGTGGCCTCTAGCTTTTGTGACCCACCCTTTGCTAATGTGAAGGCCGTGAAAACGGCTAGACACTCGCGAATGCGAATCCCAAGGGAGGTTAATCCTTCGTAAACAAGACATGTACCTCGCGGAAGCGAGACTCGCAAAGTGAACAACCTTCTACTAGAGCAAGATACACCATATAATAACATAACCAACAAACTCTCAAATCTCCAAATAAACCCCTAGAATTCGTCCGAAATATCGTACACACAAATCATATATAATCCTTGACTAAACTCGATATTTCAAACTCAATGGAACCATTGAAATATGAATCTGATATCTCTTTGACCTGAGACCCGTGAAAGTCACAAGAATAAACATAATGCCTAAAAAGCTCAATCGAGCTTCAAACCTCTAAAAGTTCAACCAAGATCTTCTCTAAGCCTAAAATCATCTCCTGAATCCAACGGAACTATCAGAAACCTAATTTGAGTATCCAAACTTCAAATATTTACCAAAATTAATTTAAAGGCTAAATCTCAATAATTTCCAACTTAGGGTCTCAAATTCATGAAAAGACTCTGAATATGAAACCCAGAATAATTTTCACATTTCAACTGATGGAATCGATGAAATTCCATTTTGAGACCCGAAACTCCAAAACACTATTTTTAACACCTTCAGCCTTTCGAATTAAAAACCTTTCATAATTCACAATATTTTACTCAAAGCTCGAAACAAATTTCAAAATTCAATCAGAAAGGACTTGGGGTCTATCGAAAAGGGTAAAATAGTTATTTTACAAAAAAAACTTCCGCAAATAACCTTCTGGGTCATTACTTTATCTTTCACTAAAAACCATGTTTGTCTTCGAACATAATAAAGAAGGATATATTTTTAAATGACATATTTAGAATAACTTATTAGTAGTTATAACAGGAGTTTCTAGATTTCAATATGTAACAATAGAATTCTAACAATATTCAACAATAATTAAAATATGTATTAAATATTAAATTTTTTAAAAAATTAATATATAATCACGTATGATATTGTTTTCCATATTTTAAGGGATTATAACAAATTTTGAAAATGGGACACTTAAATTTCTCCAATCAGTTTAAAAAATCTTTAATAATACTCATTTTTTGTATTTATTTTTATTTTCTTTATGCGATTTGTTGCAAAAAAAAAATCAAGGAACATGGAAAGTGGTTTGTGCTCAATTTTGATTCAACACGGAGGTTGTTGGAATTAAACAGGTTTGTATTTCTATTATTTTCACATTTAATGATGCTAAATTGATACTAATGTAATAACAAAACTGATAACAATGTCAATTTTTTTTTAAAAAAGAGTATCATATCAATGTGTAATATTATACAGGAAAATCGTTTCATTCATCATAGATAGAAAAGGTGTGCGAAAATGATATCAAATTAAATTATATCAATGTCAAATTAAAAAAAAAGTACTGTACCAATGTAATATTATACCAAAAAAACTCATATTTCATACTAATGACATAACCAGAAAATGAGTATGAAAGTGATATCAATGTCATATCAAAATTCATACCAATATGCCAAAATAAAAAAATATTATTACCATACCAATGTAACAATATTACATTAAAGAAACATGTTTCAAACGAATGTCATAATGTGCGAAAATTATACCAATGTCTTATCAAAATAAATAATTCCAAAGTTGCATACTTAATAAGTAAAAGAATCCAAAGATTTAACAGTCTTGAACAACTTCTCTTTTAGTCCTTGGCCCACCAAGTTTGCTTGCAGCCATTCGAGTCACCTCGCTTTCGCTGATTGTATCTTCAGTATGTTTTGATGTCGCATACTCCAGAGTAGTGCACCATATCTTTGACGATAGAATTTTGCATTGAAGTTTTGGCTTGGTATTTCAAAATATCCATTTGTTATGAATTCAGCAAACACTCATGCAAATAGGCCACAATCATTGAAAAAGAGTAGAAAAATCAGTCAAATATAAAATTAATTACCACAACCAAAAGAAGACTAGTTATTAGAAAAATACTTTGATTTAGAATCTTGTTGCGGGATATTCATAACCAATTTATATGACAGCGGTTCCACTTGTGACTTGCCAACATACGCTGATTTCATGTGCCAATGAATGTCTGGACGTTTATCATAATAGCTTATGCTACTGAAAAACAATGGTATCATCGTTGCAAGTGATTCAACATTTCCCCATGGATAGTCTTTGTACTCTCCTCTATCCACCAAATCAATGTGTAACTTCGACGCATAATTTTTGGTCGGCTCAGCAAATAATAAGAAAGTCTCTATAAAGTAAATCAGTGTCATCTTGAACATATCGTCAGGCTCTATAATGTCTCGGGCATGAAATACATTAATAAATTCAGCCTTTTTAACTTTGTGACTTCCAGGAAAGTATTTTTGCATTAGCCTGTTTGGAGATGCTAGATTTGAAAAAAAATCACTTTCCATGCCACATTTTAAACCACTTACAACTGCAAATTCTCTGATTCCAAAATGAAGTTCTGTACCATTCAAGTTTAGAATGAACATATCTTCCCTATCGTTCTTGGTCTCAGCATATAAAATATTACGTATCAACTGTGGCTGGACCTTTATAGGAGGCATGTCAAGAAAAAACCCAAAAGGAGACTCCTTGAATTGTTGAAATCGTTGAGTCGTTGAGTCGTTCTCTAAGTTTAGCAGAAACTTTAACATTGATGTATGAACACCAGTGTGAACTTTTCTTTTTTTCCTAAATTAACAGAAAAGTTAGTTTTAGACAGAGCAACGTGATATAATGTTAAGACATAAATGTTTGTATATAATATGTGAATAAGAATTGATTGTATACATATGATATATAAGTTGAAAACAACCGATGAATGCTTATAGTCATTTTCAAAGGGTGTGAAGCTCTTTTAATATATATTACAAAAGTCATAAATATACCAACAAAAAAGAATCTTTTCTGGCCATTAAGGCAGTGCATGCCAAAAGTGCAAATATAATAGTGATGTCCAGTAAATATAAGAATAATAATTGTTGATACTCTTTAAACATTTTTCATATTCAAATTTTCATGAAATCCAACATTTTTTCCAGTTCAATCGAAATTAGCAAATATCAACAAGCAAAGTCTAAAAAAATTACTCAATATTAAAAAATTAAAAGACAACATGCAACCTAAAAAATGAAAATCAACAAAAAAATGAGAAGATAAACTTTAAATACCTTCAAAATAACTCTTCCTCTTTTGGAATTCGATCTCTTCAAATGCACCTTAGACTTTGGATTTTATTTTTTGAAGTCTCGGTCTTCATAACATTTTTTATCTTTTGATTGCTTTTATAATGAACAAAATCAGAATCAGAATCTTCCGACGAACAAGAAGCGATATCCTTAGACTTCCTCTTTTTGTTACTCTGCTTTGAACATGTGATTTCTATGGGATTAATGGTGTTTTCCATATTGTTCTTTGTAACTTTCTCGGGGGTTTGAGTGAGCAAATTGAAGTTCACTGGAACAAACGTATCATGATCATTCATAAATCTAAGGCTCTTTCTAGGAGTGAAATTCGAATCTACTATCTTGTTCATCTTGACCATGAAATGATTGTCAATGGTAGATTTAGATAATTACCGGAGAAGAAGAAGAAAATACTTTGTTTGAGAATCCTTAATTGACACTCCTAACTGATATTTTCCTCTTTCTAGATAATATGAATTACCTATATCGGTGGAAATCTCAAAACACACGCCTAATTAAATTTAAAAAATTTAAGAAAATTATTTAATATTAGAAAATCCTATACTAACTGATATTTTCCTTTTTTAGATAATGTCAAATCCCTAAAATGTTAGAAATCCCAAAAGGCACGCCTAATTAATTAAATTAAAAAAAATATATAAAAAATATTCAAAATATTCTATATGTTATCAGTCGTAAAAATTATGTTATATTACTAATTATTAGTTAATAGACTTATAGGATGTAATATAATATCTTAAACATATATGGGGATTAATTTTTCCTAAAAGAAAGTACCTTAAACCTTGAAAAACTGAGGATATGTGGCACACATACTAGACTATGTCTCCCAAGCCGCCTCACCAATTGAACAATATTTTCATTGCAACTTCACTGAAGAAATCTCTTTGGTCCTAAGCTTTCAAACCTGCCTATCCAGTATGACTATAGGCTCCTCCTCAAATGACAAGTATGGAACCAGAACTATCAAATCAAGCTAAAGTAGATGAGACTCATCTGACACGTACTTCCAAAACATACGGACATACAAAATACGATGCACAACTAATAATCTAGGTGGCAACACCAACTTATAGGTCACTCCTCCTACTCAACTCAAAATTTCAAAAGGGCCAATAAATCTAGGTTTAAGCTAGCCCTTCTTTTCGAACCTCATCACCCTTGATGGGTGACAGTCGGAGCCAAGCGTGATTACCCTCCCAAAACACTAAGCTCAAACTCTCCAATTAGTATAGCTCTTTTGTTGACTCTGGCTGTCGATAATTTATCCTCAATCATAAGAACGTGCTCCATAGTATCTGTAAGCACGTCTGTATTTTAAAAATCCAATTTAACCTAATCAAACCAACCGATCGGTGATCTACACCGTCTGTCATAGATTGCCTCAAATGGGGCCATCTTAATACTAGAGAGATAATTTTTATTGTAGGCAAACTATTCTAAGGGCAAGTATTGAACCCATCGAGCACCAAAGTAAATCACATATGCTTGGAGCATATCCTCTAACACTTAAATCGTCCGCTCGGTCTGACCATCCGTCTGAGCATGATGAAAAGCCATACTCATATCTATCTGAGTACCCAAACCATGTTGTAAATCCCTCTTAAAGTAAGAAGTGAAAAATGAACCTCAATGAGAGATAACGGAATTAGGCACCCATAGAGTCATACTATTTGACTAATGTAAATCTAGATAACTTCTCTGTCGTATACTTCACCCGAACTGAAAAGAAATGGGTGGACTTGGTAAATATGTCAATTGTCCACCCAAATAGAGTCATAACCACCCATGGTGGTAGGCAAACCCGCAATAAAATCCATAGTGCTCCGCTTCCACTTCCAAGTAGGAATAGGCATCCTATGAGATACACCTTTGGGCCGCTGGTGCTCACAGTTGACCTATTAGCAAGTCAAACACCAAGGCACAATGTCTGAAAAATCCTCTTCAAGCCACACCACCAGTAATTATGGGAGATAGATGGAATATCAAGAATAATGATCCTCCACAAGAATCAACCTAATCAACCCACGCACCTTACCTTGAGAACAAATCCTACCTCCATTCCTCAAGACACTATCAGAATAAAAAAAAACATCCTCTTTGGATTCCCCTCTCTACACTTTGTCTTGAATGAGACGCAAATTTTCATCATCGACCTGACGCTCACGGATCTGCTCAACTAAGAAAGACCGGGCCTATATAAAAGCAATCAAACCAGCACTCTCCTTATAGAAATCTGCAACCGAGCATGATTGTTGGCTAGTCTCTAAACATTCGTAGTCAATGGTCTCTCATGAACACTGATAGCGACAAAACTCCCCATGCTAATAGTCTTCCTACTCAAAGCATAGGCCACCACATTGACCTTCTCTAGATTATAAAATGATACCAAGTTTTGTCACGCCCCGAGCTACCCCCGAGACGCGGACACAGAACCTAGGATCACAAGTGATCCCAAGCTAACCTTGCTGGCATGATCATGAAAATACAAAAGAATATAAACTGTTGCGGAAGATAAATCATACTTAAAATGAAAGGATGGGGAATACCCATATGCTAAAACTGAGATATATGAAAACTGATGAGTTTAATACAAAGATAATATTAACTCAACGCTAAGCTGAAACTAACTATGTCTGAAAATAGCCTCTAAACTGGACTAGAAAAACTGGGATAAGCCCCAGCTAAATCTAGCAAAACTAAAACTAAATGACTAAAAGACTGAATTGAAACTCATCACTGTTGTCCTCGGAGAATGAAGACTCACCACTGCATCTGCTAAACTAGAGATGGGAAATCGATCTATGCGTGATCTGGATGCTAAGAACCTGAACCTACATCACGAGAAGATGCAGCGCACGTATGCGTCAGTACTGGAAGGGTACTGAGCACGTAGGATAGAATAAAGCTGAAATAAAACATAACTGAACAAGCACAAAAGCAAGTATAATAATCTGAACATGATATACTGAATTCTGAGTTAACTGGATACAGTGACCAATTTATAACATTCTGAAACTGAATACTGATAAATGGACAATGCAAGAGAGTCTAACTGAACTGTGGGAGCTACTAATAACCGATAATAAAACCACATGAGCTAAATGTGAAGTCCGATGTATACGCCCCATCGAGAGGACCCAATATACCCTACCAAAGGTATAAAGGCATGCTGGCGTGATCACTAAACTGATGCCCACAGAGAGGACTTACAACCTACTTGGCTAGTAGTTCTGGGACTATTGGGTACGCTGAATCCTAGTCCAACTCGGTATTATGCTACTCCCATTGATTTATGTAGTTAACTGATTATGTCTGAATTTCTGTAAAATACTAGATAGCTCAAAACTGAACATGCAAATTGGGAATGCAACATTTAATCTGATAATGATGCATTAATAACTGAGGCATGTATATATGAAGTAACTGAAATATCTGACCTAGCATGTGTAATTCAAGAACTAAAGAAATACAAAGCTAGGGTTCTGAAATTCGTGTGATAATCTAAATAATAACTTTATAATCTGATTTGGAACATATATTTAATAAATTCATAAAGTTCTATCAAAGTTCTAGAAACCCTAGGTTTAATCATAATAAGAGAATCAAGAACTGACTGAAAACTAGGGACCCAATGGGTGAAAGGAACCCACTAGTGAAATCCTACATACCTGGTGATGAACTTCACGGAAAAACACTTAGGTTTCGGGGCTGGAACTGCTGAAACCTTGCTGCGTTCTTGACTAGGGTTCTTGACCTTTTTTCTCCTTTCTTGCTTCTAAATTTCTAACTTTTGATTTATGATTTGACTTAGGTAAGTTTTGGTTATGTTTATAGGCTTAAACTGACTAAAATCTGATGATTTAGGGTTAAACGACGTATCTTAGAGTTTAAACAAAGTGGGAAAAGACCAAAAGATCCCTGGGTAAGTTTCTGTCGGACCAAACGACGATCTGAACAGACGGTCGTCGTTCAATCGAGGGACCGTCGTTTGGTCTGTAGGTTGGGCCTGTTCGACAGACCTTTACTAAAACGGGCATAACTTTTTACTCGGAGCTCTGATTTAGCAAGGTTGGTGGCTATGGAAAGCTAATTCAATTATCTATATTTTGGTATGTCATGGGACATCTAATTCATTTTGTGCTAAGAGTTATGATCATTTGAAGTTGACCCAACTTCATTCCCCCCTAACAGTGTGCTAGTCCCCACCTACGGTCAGACCCACGAACCGTGGGTCCACTTACGGACCGTGCTGGTCACCCGTGGTCCTTGTAAGAGAGTGGTTTAAGGGGGTCTCGATCGACGATCACGGACTATGGACCGTCGTCTGGCCTACGGACCGTAGGTATGTCCGTCGATCAAGACTTAGCCAATTTTCCCCGGCTGAGTTTTTGCGAGTCTCTGATCCCATCAACGGTTGTGCAGGACGGACCGTGGGTCAGGCTACGGTCCGTCGATGGTCACGTCGGCTGCACCTGCAGATTTTTCTGAAAATTTTTTTGGTCTGTTTTGGCTACGGGGTGTTACATTATCTCCCCCTTGAGAACATTCGTCCTCGAAAGAAGACTAAACTAGTTGGAATAGAGGGAGAGAGCTGCAAACCCTACTACTAAACACTGAGAACTGAGTTTTTGACTGAATTGAGTTCCGAGAACATGCAAATATGCTAAAAATGCAAGTACAAACTGAGGGAACATGATTCTACGACTGAATTTACACATGAATGACTGGAAAACTGAAGAGGAACTTTTACCTCAAGCTGGAGTGGAATCGGAAGGAAAGAGGTGAGGATACTTGGCTTTCATGGCTGCTTTTGCTTCCCAAGTAGCTCTCTCTACGGACTGACTCCTCCACAAAACCTTGACTGAAGCGACTTCTTTGTTTCTCAACCTTCTAACCTGACGGTCAAGAATATCAACTGGTACATCCTCATAAGAAAGACTATCTTTCACTGCCACACTTTCTAATGGCACTATAGAGGCTGGGTCACCCACACACTTCTTCAAGAGTGAGATGTGAAAAACCGAATGCACTACTGCTAAGTCTATTGGTAACTCTAACTCATATGCCACCTTGCTAACTGATGTACCGTGGTTTCATGGTATTTTCTAATGCTTTTTCCTTAAGTTTAGTGTGTGTCGAGAGCCTTTTTGTGTTGATTTTGATATAAGTTTCTCTTTGTTTGCAGAAAATCTGTCCAAGGATGAACGCGGGAGTTTTTGAGAAAGAATTGCAGAAGAGACCACCTACGGAACCTATGACGGTCCGTCGCGGCTGTGACGGTCCGTAGGTGGCATCGTAGTGAAGGAAGAAGTTGCTGAAGGAAATTTGGGAAGTCTGACCAAGTGTGGGATTACGGAAGTCCATGACGGACCGTCACAGCTATGACGGTCCGTCCTGCTGGTTCGTCGTAATGATCAGAGAGTAGTCCCAGTACCCAAATTCCAAGAATTGAAGTATTTTGGAACGAAGACCCTCGACGGACCGTCGTGCTTGAAACGGTCCGTCATACCTGTCCGTCGAGGGGAATGAAGAAAGCAACAGAAGAATGGTGAAGTATGGGACGACGGAGTCTATGATGGTCCGTCGTGTCTATGACGGTCCGTCGTGTCCATGACGGTCCATCACGTGGTCCGTCGACCCAGACGCGTTTGGACAGATTTTTAGTAAATAGAATTCTTATTTGATTAGGTTTCGTTTTTTATTATAAATAGTTGGAAAAACCTCGTTTTTGAGGTTAGACTTTCTGGATAATTTTTAGTTTATAGTTCTTCTATTATAGTATTGAATACTCGATTTTGGGAATTAAGATATTTTTTGGGAATTGATTGTTGGTGATTTCGTGATTAATCAAGTTAAATTCTGGGGAATTATTCGTTTTCATAGAAGTAAGTGCATGAATTCTTCCATTAACAATATGAATTGTGTAATGACGAACATGGGTAACTAAACCTCATAGCTAGGGTTGTGTGAACCATGGGTGAATAACAAGGTAATAACCTAACTTAAATAACAATTCTAGAGTGGTGTCTTGCATGTATTGATAACTCTTTCGTTTAGAAGTCTTTTTAACGGTGGCCAACGTTAGAACTCGCCTTAATGCTACTTGCCAGACCAAGGAGGTAGATAATAGGAAAAGAATTATCAACATAGATTTAGTGTAGACTATCTAATAGGCTAGTATTGGTTGGTACGAGTTAATAACTTAGTCAAATACCGAATACGATGCTTAATATGAGGTAAAGATAAGGGTTAGTATAGCAACACACGTAGCCGGACCAAGGTGCGGAGTGAAATTCTCTAGATGCCGGACCAAGGATTTAGAGATACGTAACTTATCACTTTACATGCAAGATATCAGGATAGAATTGTTATAGTTAGATTTACCAAGTTAGGAACCTGTGGGGAACACTAAAGCCCTAGTTACTTTTATAATTTGATTAAACTTCGAAAGCTGAATCTGTTAGTTGTCCATTTTTATTTAGTTAATCATTTTCATTAATTTAGAAATAAAATCCCCCTTTTTGTCTCTTTGTTTCTCGGAAAATAGTTGGCTAAATAATAGTAATAATAGAATAAAGTTAAGTCTGAACTATTTTCCTTGTGGGATCGATCTCAACCTCATTAGTTGGGTTCTTTACTTGATACGACCGCTTTACTTCTTATTTGAGAAGTAAGTTTGAGCGTATCAAATTTTGGCGCCGCTGCCGGGGAAAGTAGCTTTTAGATTAACTTAAATTTATTACTAAAATTTAGTCAATATTTTCCTGATTTTACTTTTTCTGTTGTTTTTGGTTTTGTGTAGAATTGACGTCCTTGTATGCCAAATACACGGAGAGGAAGAGAACCTTTGTTTCCCTACGATCACGAGTTAGAGCGTACACTACGCAAAATGAATCGAAACTTGGGTATAAATGATGATGATCCAAACCTGAACATCCCAGCTCCGGTTGATGCTCATGGTCGATTATTACGTGATAATCCTGATCAAGGTGCACAAAGGGGACAAAATCCCGCTCCACGTCCTCAAGAATACTACAGAGGTTATGATAATATTGCAGATTCTGATGGGCCACTTGTCTTGCCCCCTCTACCAGAAGGTCACACCTTTGTAGTCACTAGTAGTCTAATGCAAATGCTCACGGCTAGAGGTTTGTTTTCAGGACTACCGTCTCAGGACCCACATGCCCATATAGCTAAGGTGAGGGCAGAGTGTAAAAGCTGTGTAGGGAGGCCTGATTTGAATTTGGATGTAATAGGGCTAAGAGTATTTCCTCTCTCACTGACGGGAGAGGCTGCTATTTGGTTCACTGAACTCCCCTATAACTCAATTTTCACTTGGAACCAACTAAGGGACGTTTTCTTAGCACGTTACTACCCGGTCTCCAAGAAACTAAATCACAAAGACAGAGTGAACAACTTTGTGGCACTACCAGGAGAGTCAGTTAGTAGTTCTTGGGATAGGTTCACTTCATTTTTGAGAAGTGTGCCCAATCACCGCATAGATGATGAGTCACTGAAAGAATACTTCTACCGGGGACAGGATGATAATAATAAAGCGGTATTGGATACTATAGCAGGTGGTTCTTACGGGGAGTGTCCTTATGCTGAAATTGCCGAAAAATTAGAGAAAATCTCCCGGAACAATAAAGCATGAAGTACTAGGAAGTCAGATACGGGGAGAAATACTTTTGCAGTGCAATCCACACACAACCCAACCACAGATGAGATTCGTGAAGAGATGGCACAGATGAGAACTGAGCTTGGGTTGGTGTTAAAACATGTCACTGGGGGTGCAGAAAAGATAAATGCAGTGAACTACTTGTCTAAACCACCACCACCAACTGATGAATATTATTATGAGGAAGATTCCTATGCAGTAAATGATCAGACGGGGGGTTTCCGACCGAATGCCCAAGGCTCCAATCAGGAGAATTGGCGCCAAGGTCAAGGAAATCAAGGTCGGAACTATGGTAGCTACAACCGTGAGGGTAATTATGTTCGTGATGGAAATTACAACCGTGACAACAACTTCAACAGGGGTAACTATGGTAACAGAAATGAGAGAAGTGGGCCCTATGTTCCTCCTCAGAATCATGAAGTTGCTCCTAGGGATGGTGGAGGTAGTATGGCGCGAGTTGAGGATATGTTGCACAACATGATGAGAAGGTTCGATGCTAGTGATGAGCACACCAAAGAGTTAAGAAGGAGTGATGTAGCAGGTATTGGACAGAAAGTTGATACACATGCCATATCAATTAAGCAGCTTGAATTGCAAATGGCTCAGTTATCTGCAACTGTGAACACAAGGCAATCTGGCACTCTTCCTAGCAACACTGTCCAAAATCCGAAAAATAATGGACACTGTATGGCAATTACTACTCGTGGTGGAAAATAAACTATTGACCCACCTATGCCGTCTATTGTGGAAAAGGTGATGAAAGATAATGATAAAGTGGTAGAGGTTAGTGATGAAGTAGAAGATAACACTGATAAAGATGCTGAAGTGCCTAAAAAGGTAACTCCTATGCCTAGACCTCCACCACCCTTTCCTCAAAGATTAGTAAATAAGACCGAGGATGGCAAATATCGGCGTTTTATAACAATGTTGAAGCAACTTTTTATCAATGTCCCTTTGGTAGAAGCTCTTGAACAAATGCCCGGTTATGCCAAGTTTATGAAAGATTTGGTTACAAAGAAAAGATCGGTCACTTTTGAGGATGATGACAGAATACAGCATTGTAGTGCTATTGCTACAAGGTCTTTGGTACAAAAGAAAGAAGATCCGGGTGCATTTACTATTCCTTGTACAATGGGGTTATTACATTTTGCGAAAGCATTATGTGATCTGGGGGCAAGCATAAATCTCATGCCCCTCTCGATTTACAAGAAGTTGGGTTTGGGTGACCCAAAGCCACTGCGATGCGGCTACTGATGGCCGATCGAACAGTAAAAAGGCCTATAGGGATACTCCATGATGTGCTAGTAAAAGTGGAGTCGTTCATATTTCCGGCAGATTTTGTTATTCTTGATTGTGAAGTCGATTTTGAGGTGCCTATTATTCTTGGGAGGCCATTCCTTGCTACGGGTAGAGCCTTAGTTGATATGGAAAAGGGGCAGATGAAATTTCGATTGAACAATGAAGAAGTGACTTTCAACATTTGTAGGTCCATGCGGCAGAGTGGTGAGATCCAATCGGTATCTGCCATATCCTACAAAGTAGGTGAATCACCCAAGACACAAATAGAAGAACGTCTAGGTGTAGAAGCACTGGAAGCAGTGATAATGAATTTTGATAATGAATGCATTGAAGAATTTGGGTCATTAATCGTTGCTCTTGATCGTGGTAATGTTCGGTTTAAACCGAAGAAATATGAGCTAGATATGAAGAATCGCAAGTCTCCACCCGCTAAACCATCTATAGAGGAGGCTCCAAAGCTAGAACTAAAAGCTCTCCCACCTCATCTCAGGTATGAATTCTTAGGAAATGTGACACATTGCCGGTAATCATTGCATCAGATCTGAATAAACAACAAGTAGAGAGTTTGGTCAAAGTGCTAAAAAGGTTCAAAAGAGCTATTGGGTGGACCATTGCGGACATTATTGGGATCCCTCCTGGTATTTGTTCTCATAAAATTCAACTCATGCCCGATCATAAGCCAAGTATTGAGCACCAAAGACGCTTAAATCCACCTATGCAAGAGGTCGTGAAGAAGGAAATCATAAAATGGTTGGATGCTGGAGTAATATATCCGATCGCTGATAGTAGTTGGGTATGCCCTGTTCAGTATGTACCTAAGAAAGGGGGAATGACTGTGGTCCCCAATGAAAAGAATGAACTTGTTCTAATGAGACCGGTGACTGGATGGAGGGTGTGTATGGATTACCGGAAATGAAATGCATGGACCGAAAAGGACCATTTTTCCATGCCCTTCATGGATCATATGTTGGATAGACTCACTGGAAAAGGGTGGTACTGTTTTCTTGATGGTTATTCAGGGTATAATCAGATTTCTATTGCACCAGAAGATCAAGAGAAGACCACTTTCACTTGTCCATATGGGACCTTTGCGTTCAAGAGAATGCCGTTTGGGCTATGCAATGCACCCGCCACATTTAAGAGATGTATGATGTCAATATTCTCCGACATGGTCGAAGATACTATTGAGGTTTTTATGGATGATTTTTCAGTGGTTGGTGAATCATTCGAGCAATGTTTGAGCCATTTATCTGAAGTTCTTAAGAGATGTGAAGACTGCAATTTAGTTCTCAATTGGGAAAAATGCCACTTTATGGTCAAAGAAGGTATTGTTTTGGGCCATCGTATTTCAGAAAAAGGCATAGAAGTTGATCGAGCCAAAGTCGAGGTGATAGAGAGACTTCCTCCACCTATCTATGTAAAAGGTGTGAGAAGCTTTCTTGGGCATGCAGGTTTTTACAGGAGATTCATTAAAGATTTCTCTAAAATTGCACATCCATTGTGCAAACTGTTGGAGAAAGATTGTAAATTTTCTTTTGATGAATCCTGTCTTAAAGCATTCGGCGATCTCAAAGAAAAATTGGTATCTGCACCTATCATTATTTCTCTGGATTGGAGCAGTCCATTTGAGGTGATGTGTGATGCGAGTGGGGTTGCCCTTGGTGTGGTATTGGGACAAAGAAGGGACAAAATCCTTCATCCCATTTACTATGCTAGTAAAGCCCTCAATAAAGCTCAGAAGAACTATACAGTAACTGAACAAGAGCTCCTTGCCGTAGTATTTGCTTTTGAAAAATTTCGCTCCTATTTGCTAGGTACTAGAGTTATAGTGCCCATTCAGCCCTGAGATATTTGATGGCGAAGAAGGATGCGAAACCGAGGTTAATTCGTTGGGTATTACTACTGCAAGAATTTGACTTTGAGGTAAGGGATAGGAAAGGGATCGAAAATCAAGTTGCTGATCACTTGTCCCATTTAGAAGATGAAGCTATGAGAGAGTTGGGGGATAAGACTGATATTGATGACACGTTCCCCGATAAGCATGTATTGGCTGCCTCACAGGACCTGATTCCGTGGTTCGCTGATTTTGCGAATTACTTAGCTAGTGATATTGTTCCATCGGACCTGTCTTTTCATCAAAGGAAAAAGTTCATGTACGATGTGAAGAAGTTCTTTTGGGATGAACCATACTTATACAGGAGCTGTGCTGATGGGTTTATTCGGCGTTGTGTGCCAGAAGTTGAGATGCTGAGTATTTTAGAGGCATGCCATTCCTCACCCTTTGGTGGACATCATAGTGGTGTCCGGACTGCTCATAAGATCTTACAAAGTGGTTACTATTGGCCAACAATTCATCAAGATGCTCATGAGTTCGCCAAAGCATGTGATAGATGCCAAAGAGATGGCGGCATTTCAAGAAAGCAAGAGCTCCCTCTAAACCCCATTCTTGTAATTGAGCTATTTGATGTTTGGGGTATTGACTTTATGGGTCCGTTTGTGAGTTCTCATGGAATGAAGTATATTTTAGTAGCAGTTGATTATGTATCCAAGTGGGTGGAAGCCATCGCCCTCGCTAACAATGAGGGGAAGAGTGTCACTGCATTCTTGAAGAAGAATATATTCTCTCGATTTGGTACCCCATGGGCGATTATTAGTGATGGGGGATCCCACTTTTGCAACAAATTGTTCAAGGGATTATTGGAGAAATATGGGGTTCGCCATAATGTGGCCACTCCTTACCATCCTCAAACTAGTGGGCAAGTTGAAGTATCAAATAGGGAGATCAAACAGATTTTGTCAAAAACAGTGAACGCTAGTAGAACAGATTGGTCAAGGAGGCTTGATGATACTCTTTGGGCTTACCGGACAGCGTATAAGACTCCCATAGGTATGTCTCCATACCAACTAGTATATGGGAAAGCATGTCATCTTCCGGTTGAATTAGAGCATAAAGCCATGTGGGCTATGAAGAAGCTAAAAATGGACTGGAACGAAGCTGCAGAACAACGGTTAAATGGGTTAAATGAACTTGATGAATTTCGCCTAAAGGCTTATGAAAGCTCAGCCCTCTACAAAGAAAAGATGAAGAAGTACCATGACCTAAAGATCGAGAAACGAGAGTTTATGATTGGGGATTCGGTGCTTTTATTCAACTCTAGATTGTGCTTGTTTCCGGGCAAGCTCAAGTCTAAATGGACTGGCCCTTACTCGATCACCCAATTATTCCCTCATGGAGCGGTCGAGTTGGAAAACAAGGAAGGTGTGAGGTTTAAGGTGAACGGACAACGTATAAAAATCTATATAGGTCATGCGGAATCGGCGAATGAGGTGATTGAGGCATATCATCTTGATGAAGTCTGAGTAATCGAGTGTCCTCAGTCGTGCCGCGACGTTAAATCAGGCGATGGTTGGGAGGCAACCCAATATTTATCATCTAACCACTTTATAGTTTTTCTTTCCAGTAGTGGTAGCATTTTTTCTATTAATGGGTTATAAATTTTCAGGTAGCACATCTACAGGAAGTCTGCAGAAAAGTTACTCTGCCTCATTCACTGACGGATTCATCGACGGACCGTCACGCCTGTGATGGACCGTCACATGACTCCGTCGTGCCAGGTACGCTCTCTAGTATTTTTTTAAGAATTAGGGCACATGCGACGGACCGTATGATGGACCGTCACAACTGCGACGGACCGTCATCGAGGTTTCGTCACATTATCACCCGGCTACCCGACCCGACCCGGCTAATAAAGTTCAAAAGTTTTAAACGTTTTAAAAACCCCCACCCCTTCAATTAACACTTTTCTTTCCCTTTTTCCCCCCATTTCCTCCCCTTTCAACTTCCTTCTCCTCCAAAATTTCCCACATTCTCCCATTTTCCTCCCAAATATCCCTTCTTGGTCGGAGTCTGCTGCTGTGCTTCTCAGTCTTCTCTGTTGGGTGCCATCACTTTCGTCTTATTTTCTCCTCTTCCAAGGTATGTGTTCCTTCAAAATCCACCCATTTACTTAGTTTGTTTTGTTTTTCTTTACTATTAGCATATGGGTCTTTTGCTCTTTGAATATATAGTGTCAACCTAGGGTATTAATTCCACAAAATGCCTGGATAAAACTAGAGAAATTAGGGCTTTAAAACTTGTAAATTTGATAGGTATTTAGGTTCAAGAGTGTTAGAGAACTGTTGGGTCTTTGTTTTGACTCACATGGGGTGAATGTGGAATCCCCCAGTTCTGTCTCTGAATGACAGCACGGACACATGCGACGGACCGTCATACCCACGACGGTCCGTCCTGCATAACCGTCGTGACGGTCAGAGACCTCTGTCCTAAGGGTCTCATCACTTTTATCAAGTGTCCACTGACGGACACATGTGACGGACCGTCATACCCACGACGGTCCGTCCTGCATAACCGTCGTGACTGTTAGAGACCCCTGTCCTAAGGGTCTCATCACTTTTACTAAGTGTCCACTGACGGACACATGTGACAGACCGTCATACCCATGACGGTCTATCCTGCATAACTGTCGTATCGGTCAGAGACCCCTGTCCTAAGGATCTCATCACTTTTACCAAGTGTCCACTGACGTACACATGTGACGGACCGTCATACCCATGACGGTCCATCCTGCATAACCGTCGTATCGGTCAGAGACCCCTGTCCTAAGGGTCTCCACACTTTTACTAAGTGTCCACTGACGGACACATGTGACGGACCGTCATACCCACGACGGCCCGTCCTGAACAACCGTCGTATCAGTCTGAGACCTTCCTTCTGATACTCTATGTTGCTAAGTATTACATGACGGACCGCATGACGGTCCGTCATAAGCACAACGGGCCGTCATCAAGTCCGTCGTGCCTTACTGCTACTTCAGAACTGTTATCACTGGTTTGAGTTTCTGTGTATTATTGTCTCATTTTTTTTGTCATGTTTTATCTTTCAAGTACTAATGATGATTCGTTACAGGTACTACCTCTCATGGCACCTAAACAAGATCGCGTTTATGCACGTGGGCGTTCTAAATCTGTCGCCCCGTCTGCCCGATTGGTGATAGGCTCTGATGATGAGCATGATCCAGAGTACGTGCCCCCAAGCACTGCTACTACAGCATGAGCTCCACGTGTACCGAGAGTCACGCCCAAGAAGGTGGCGCCCGGCGTAGTCACTGCCTCCCAGTCTATTGAGGAGCGCACACTGACCGGCACACCTTCTGGGTCAGCTGCCTAAGACGAAGGAGCATCTGGCTCCTTAGGAGTTTCGTGGTCAGAGGAAGCCTCCGGGTTCGCAAAAGCCTCTGCCCCCGCCACAGCTATGCAGTCTGCCTCGGATGATGAGGCTGACAACACTGACTCCACCTCTGGATCACCAACTGGAGTCCCTTCCCAGGTTGCCGATCAGCCCAACCGGTGGTGTGTCGACGGGAAATACAAAGTATACTTAGACGCCAAAGTGCTCAATGACAAAGGCGTCATGACACGGACCCTCACACTGGAGAGGCGGGTCCTCACGGGAAGTCTCCCCACCATGCCAGACATTCACACCCTTTTCACCAGACACCGGCTGGAGTGGACGGCTCGTTCTTTGGGCCGATACAGTGAGGAGTTAGTCCGCGAGTTCTATGCCTCTTATGTGGCCACTCTTCGCTCACAGATCGATAGGCGGTCTGCCCCGCCAAATAGGCCCCACTTGAGCATGTCCGAGTACGCGGCATCCAGGTCGACATCTCACTACCAGCCATCCGCCGATATCTGTACGGCACGGATTTTGACTCCACCAGCACACCTCTCACCGCCGAGTTTGATTACCGGTGGCAAATTGTTAAAGAGGGCCGGTTCTTACGCTAGCCTTCACTGAGAGAGACCACCAAGAGGTGTATGGAACAGCACCTGTCTATTGATGGAGAGGCTGCGGATTGGGTGATGGAGCCGAAGGGAGCCATCAGGAAGGCCAACTTGACCTTTACGGCCAAGTTTCTTTGGTTGATCGTCCGCCATTGTCTCTCCCCCACTACTGCTGATAATATAGTCACCTGGGATCATGCAGTGCTGATGGCCGCAATGATGGCAGGGTTCGAGGTCGATTTCGCTTGGCTTCTCCAAGCGGTCATGCACGAGAGGGCCTTCAAGGTCACCACGACTTACCCTTTTCCTTGCATGATTTTTTCTTTGTGCAGATCAGCAGGTGTGCCCATTTGGCACATTGACCAGCTCAGGACCCCGCAAGGAAATGTTGACATCGGCCTCATCAGGGATGAGGCCAATGAGTTGGCCCTACGCAGAGGGCCTCGCCCTGAGGTGGTCCCACTTGGTGAGAACCTGGCCGATACCATAGAGCATGCCCATGCTGCTTCCCAGACTGCTACTGCACACACTGACACTACTCCGGTCGAGTCTATCCCAGGTAGTAGCACTGCCCCGAGCTCCTCTCGCTCGGCTCCTTCCGCTACTCTAGTCCCACTTGCTAGGGTCCAGAAACTTGAGGCACAGATGGCTACACTTCTGCATCACATCCAGCCTTGGATGCAGAAGACTATTGCTGAGGCAGAGGAGCGCATGGAGCGCAAGATGGTAAAGCACACAGAGAGGAAGATTGCAGAGGTTCATCAGCGTTTAGACGCTTTTGAGTTGCGAGTGCTAGCCCGACCAGCACCTCCGGTGGACATGTCGACCCTTCAGGCTGCGGTTGAGAGTCTGCGGGATGATCTTGATACGATCTTAGAGGCAAGGGTGCCTGAGTCTGAGGCCCCTTCTGCAGGGCCTGCTGATGACATCGTGATGGCTGCTCTTTTTGCCACTTCCGATGTTCCACCACCTCCCCCACGTGAGCATGTGAAGAGATGCAGGGGTCGAGAGGAGGATGAGGCTAGGGCGAGGAAGAAGGAGCGCCGTGAGATGGAGGCTGCGAGAAGAGCCTCGATTGCTGATGAGGAGGCCCGACAGTTGAGGGCTGTAGAAGTAGCTGCCGGGGCGTCTAGCTCCAAAATTGTAGATTATGTGGGAGGCACTACTGATGGTGCTGTGGATGCTGAGGACATTACTGAGGATGTCCAGACCACACAGGGAGTGGGTTCCGGTGAACCGGACCCACCAGCTTGCTGATCGCCGGCGCTTAGCGCCTCAGGTTTGCTTCACTTCCCTTTTGCGTAGTTTAGTTTTTTTTATGCATTGGGGACAATTGCATATCTTTTGTTGGGGGTGGGGTAAAAGGAAAGTGAATACTTGGGTGAATTCTGAGTAGCCCAAGTTCACGATCCTCTTTTGGGGTTTTCTTGCCTGTGTTCTTTTTCCCCAAAAGCCTGATTACTTTTATTGTTGAACCGGCATGTTATATCTTATGTACATAGCATAAATCTGAAGCATGATGGCTAAAATAAATATGATATCTCGATAATCAAAATTATGCATGACTAGGCATAGTAAGTGAAAATTGTGTGGTTTGAAACATGAAATAAAGATAAACTACTGCATGATCCTAAATCTAAGATTTGAACTAGGTGTCGAATAATCTGGGAATGCAAGGAATGTCAAGAGAGTGTGAGGTTAAATTGAATGTCCACCATTAATACTGAGCTAGAACTTGCCTTGTTAGTCCTGCTAAAAGTGAGTCAAAATAATCAATTAGGAAAGGATCATAGGCCCTTGTTCGAAAGAGTCAATTTTGAGCCTAAAAATAACAGAAAACCAAATGAAGTTAATCCCTTTTTGATCCAAATGAATTGACCCTAAAATAGATCTTTCTTTTTCACCCCAAATGATCTTCTCTGGGAACAATGTGTTGCCCTAGTCCCTCCTTGGACATGTGCACCTCAGTTTATGCCAAAAGCATAAGTTGAGGGTGGCTAATGCAGAAAGCAACCTTGTTTTGGCCCTGACCCAACCATGGGTATTGTGAACCTTGACTCATGGCAAAATCATGAGTTGAGGGTGGCTGCTATAAGGAAAACCTCGGAAAGTGGGGTTGAAAGAATGAAGAGAAAGAAAGAATAAAACAGAAGTGACTAAAAACTTAAAAAATATATATATATATATATATATATATATATATATATATATATATATATATATATATATATATATATGAATAAAAAGCAAAATAAACACAAGAAAAGAGAAAAGTCACTTACACATAAGGATAAGAAAGGGAAAACAGCAAAGTGAAAAGAAAATTGAGTAATAGGGCGAAATAAGATGATAAAAGGGTGGTTCGCTTAGCCGATATGTCAAGGAGGGCAACAAGTCACTAGAGTATACCTAAATACACCCTACCTGACCCTGAGCCTATGTTACAAGCTAAAAAAAAGTCCTATTGTGATCCTAAGTGCGTATGATGAACTTGAAGTAGTGAAAATAAGGGCAAGCCTATGGCAATATGTATAAATGAGTGGTGAATTTGTTCTGAGAGTGAGTGTCGAAAAGTGATCCTTATACTCAAACTAAAATCATTTTTGTGAAAAATGAGGATGTTATTTGAAGTTAGGACAGGAGTTGTAATACCAGAAATATTAGCATCTCGGTGAGAAATCGAAGAGGACAGGCATCATTGAGTAGTGAGTCTGGGTCATGGTTTGATTCTACACAAGTCAATGCCTAATAGTGATACCATGCATGAACATAATGAGAATAATCGGGATTGATAGCCAAATGATTGCGGAAGTTAAAATATGGATACTTTTGTACAAAGATCTTGTAGTGAGTCATAGTGCGTTGCTTGAGGACAAACAACGAATTTAAGTTGAGGGTGTTGATGTACCGTGGTTTCACGGTATTTTCTAATGCTTTTTCCTTAAGTTTAGTGTGTGTCGAGAGCCTTTTTGTGTTGATTTTGATATAAGTTTCTCTTTGTTTGCAGAAAATCTGTCCAAGGATGAACGCGGGAGTTTTTGAGAAAGAATTGCAGGAGAGACCACCTACGGAAACCTATGACGGTCCGTCGCGGCTGTGACGGTCCGTAGGTGGCATCGTAGTGAAGGAAGAAGTTGCTGAAGGAAATTTGGGGAAGTCTGACCAAGTGTGGGATTACGGAAGTCCATTACGGACCGTCACAGCTACGACGGTCCGTCCTGCTGGTTCGTCGTAATGATCAGAGAGTAGTCCCAGTACCCAAATTCCAAGAATTGAAGTATTTTGGAACGAAGACCCTCAACGGACCGTCGTGCTTGAAACGGTCCGTCATACCTGTCCGTCGAGGGGAATGAAGAAAGCAACAGAAGAATGGTGAAGTATGGGACGACGGAGTCTATGACGGTCCGTCGTGTCCATGACGGTCCGTCACGTGGTCCGTCGACCCAGACGCGTTTGGACAGATTTTTAGTAAATAGAATTCTTATTTGATTAGGTTTCGTTTTTTTATTATAAATAGTTAGAAAAACCTCATTTTTTAGGTTAGACTTTCTGGATAATTTTTAGTTTATAGTTCTTCTATTATAGCATTGAATACTCGATTTTGGGAATTAAGGTATTTTTTGGGAATTGATTGTTGGTGATTTCGTGATTAATCAAGTTAAATTCTGGGGAATTATTCGTTTTCATAGAAGTAAGTGCATGAATTCTTCCATTAACAATATGAATTGTGTAATGACGAACATGGGTAACTAAACCTCATAGCTAGGGTTGTGTGAACCATGGGTGAATAACAAGGTAATAACCTAACTTAAATAACAATTCTAGAGTGGTGTCTTGCATGTATTGATAACTCTTTCGTTTAGAAGTCTTTTTAATGGTGGCCAACGTTAGAACTCGCCTTAATGCTACTTGCCAGACCAAGGAGGTAGATAATAGGAAAAGAATTATCAACATAGATTTAGTGTAGACTATTTAATAGGCTAGTATTGGTTGGTACGAGTTAATAACTTAGTCAAATACCGAATACGATGCTTAATATGAGGTAAAGATAAGGGTTAGTATAGCAACACACGTAGCCGGACCAAGGTGCGGAGTGAAATTCTCTAGATGCCGGACCAAGGATTTAGAGATACGTAACTTATCACTTTACATGCAAGATATCAGGATAGAATTGTTATAGTTAGATTTACCAAGTTAGGAACCTGTGGGGAACACTAAAGCCCTAGTTACTTTTATAATTTGATTAAACTTCGAAAGCTGAATCTGTTAGTTGTCCATTTTTATTTAGTTAATCATTTTCATTAATTTAGAAATAAAATCCCCCTTTTTGTCTCTTTGTTTCTCGGAAAATAGTTGGCTAAATAATAGTAATAATAGAATAAAGTTAAGTCTGAACTATTTTCCTTGTGGGATCGATCTCAACCTCATTAGTTGGGTTCTTTACTTGATACGACCGCTTTACTTCTTATTTGAGAAGTAAGTTTGAGCGTATCACTAACCCTTTTCAAGATCTTGTAAGGTCCTACATATCTAGGACTGAGCTTTCCTTTCTTGCCAAATCTCATCACCCCTTTCATAGGTGAGACTTTCAGAAAAACCCAATCATCAACTTGGAACTCTAGTTCCCTTCTCCTTACATTTGCATAAGATTTCTGACGACTTTGGGCTGTCTTAAGTCTATCTCTAATGAGTTGCACTTTCTCCATAGCATGACGGACTAAATCTGGCCCTATCAAACATGCTTCACCTACTTCAAACCAACCAACAGGAGATCTACATCTACGCCCATACAAAGCCTCATAAGGGGCCATCTGAATGCTGGAATGGTAACTATTGTTGTAGGCGAACTCAATCAGAGGAAAGTGATCATCCCAAATACCTTTGAAATCGATCATACAAGCTCTCAACATATCCTCTAGGGTCTGAGTAGTGCGCTCTGCCTGCCCATTCGTCTGCGGATGAAATGTTGTGCTAAGGTTAACTTGAGTACCAAGACCCTTCTGAAACGACATCCAAAAATGAGAGGTAAACTGAGGACCTCTATCTGAGATAATAGACAAAGGAACCCCATACAACCTCACAATCTCATTAATGTAAAGCTTGGCATAGTCCTCTGCCGAATCTGTTGTCTTGACCGCCAAAAAGCGAGAAGACTTAGTCATCCTATCAACTATCACCCAAATGGAGTCATGTTGTATGCGAGTATGCGGTAACCCTGTGATGACATCCATATTGATCACTTCCTACTTCCAAGTAGAAATGTCGATCTCTTGAGTCATACCCCCTGGTTTCTGATGTTCTACCTTGACTTGCTGACAATTGGGGCACTTACTCACAAAATCTGCTATATCTGTCTTCATGCCATTTCACCATCCCGCAGATCGCGGTACATCTTAGTGGCACCTGGGTGAATAGAATATCTGGAGTTATGGGCTTCTGGAAGAATATGTTGTCTCAACTCGCCCACATCAGGAACACACAATCTACCCTGGTAGCGAAGTACAACATCTCCCCCTTGGGAGAAAACCTCCACTCTTTGATTGTGGCGAAAGATTGGATCACTGTCTTGCTTTTCCTTAACCTCCATTACCAAAGAAGATTCTGCCTCATTCTGAACTATTACACCATTGTCTGATATGCTCATAAGGCAAACTCCCAAGCGAGCAAGCCTGTGAACATCCTTTACTAGCTCCTTCTTTTTTTCCTCAACATGGGCTACACTACCCATAGATAGTCTACTGAGAGCATCTGCTACTACATTCGCCTTACCAGGATGGTAATGCACACTCATATCATAATCCTTAAGGAACTCAAGTCATCTCCTCTGGCGAAGATTCAAATCTTTCTGGGTGAACGCATACTGAAGGCTCTTATGGTAAGTGAACACATCTACATGAACACCATACAAGTAGTGTCTCCATATCTTGAGTGCAAACACCACTGCTGCAAGCTCGAGGTCATGAGTTAGATATTTCTTCTCATGAACCTTAAGCTATCTAGAGGCTTAAGCTATAACCTTATCTCGCTGCATCAACACACAACCTAGGCCAACTCTGGATGCATCACAATAGATCACATAACCATCTTAACCCTCTGGTAGAGTCAAGACAGGAGTTGTAGTCAATCTAGTCTTCAATTCTGCAAAGCTTTTCTCACAATCATCTGACCATTGGAACTTGACCATCTTCTGAGTCAACCTAGTCAATGGTGAGGCTATGGATGAAAATCCTTCCACGAACCTTCTGTAATAACCCGTTAAACCTAAGAAACTTCTGATATCTGTAGCATAGGTAGGTCTGGGCCATTGTTTCACTCTTCTATCTTCTACGAATCCACTCGTATCCCCTCGCTAGATACAATGTGACCAAGAAAAGCAACGGATTGCAACCAGAACTCACATTTGCTAAACTTAGCAAATAACTGGCGATCTTTGAGAGTCTTCAGAACAACTCTCAAATGACTTGCATGTTCTTCCTCATTCCTAGAGTAAATGAGGATATTATCAATAAAGACGATAACAAACAAGTCCAGAACTGTTTGAACACTTTGTTCATCAAATTCATGAAAGTTGCAGGAGCATTGGTTAGTCCAAACGACATAACTACAAATTCATAATGACCATATCGAGTTCTGAAGGATATTTTTAGAATGTCACTATCTCTGACTCTGAGCTGATGATAACCCGATCTGAGGTCTATCTTTGAGAAATAGCTAGCACCCTGAAGTTGATCAAACAAGTCATCAATCCTTGGGATGGAATACTTATTCTTGATTGTGACCTTGTTTAACTATCTTTAGTCAATGCACATTCTGAGAGAACCATCTTTCTTCTTTACGAACAACACTGGTGCACCCCATGGTGAAATACTAGGTCTGATGAAACCCTTATCTAGAAGGTCTTTCAACTGCTCCTTCAATTCCTTATCCTTATGCTCTGCTGGAGCCATTCTGTAAGGAGGAATAGAAATAGGCTGGGTATTTGGAAGGAGATCAATTCCAAAGTCGATTTTTCTTTCGGGAGGAACTCCGGGAAGATTTTTCTGGAAACACTTATGGAAACTCACTAACTACTGGAACTGACTCAATAGTTGGGGTTTCAGAGCTAGAATCCTTAACCCGAACTAGATGATAGAGATAACCCTTAGAGATCATCTTTCTGGCCTTAAGGTAAGAAATGAATCGACCCATAGGCGCTAAGCTACTACCCTTCCATTCTAAGATTGGTTCATCTGGAAACTGAAAATGAACAATCCTAGTTCTACAATCGACTGAGGCATACCATGAATGTAACCAATCCATGCCTAGATTACCATCGAAGTCTACCATTTCTAACTCTACAAGATCTGCTGAGGTGACTTTCTGAGAGACTGTGACAGGGCAATTTTATTATACCCGTCTAGCTATAACTGGGTCACCAACTGGAGTAGAGACTGAGAAAGGTTCTGAGACAGTTTTTGGACTGACATTGAATTGGACTGTTATGTAAGGAGTTACAAAAGAAAGAGTAGCCCCCGGATCTAACAATGCATAAACGTCAAGGTCAAAGACTCGTAACGTACCAGTGACTACATCAGGAGTACCTTCCTAATCCTAGCGAGCCTGAAGAGCATACAACCTGTTCTGGCGCTAACCGCTACCTGCACCAGATGAGTTACCCTGCTGAGTTGGGCGACTTGCTGGTGCTGATAAAGTTGTACACTGAGCTCTACCATTTCCACCTCCTTGACCCTGTCTAGAAGGACAATCCCTCAACATGTGACCAGACTGACCGCACCCAAAACATCCTTCCTTTCCTGTAAGACACTTGCCCGGATGGTTCTTACCACACTTAGGGTAAGCGGGATAAGTCTTGGTGCCTGAAACACTTTCCTGAGACTTAGAGCCTTGTGCTCTAACCTTCTGGTCAAACCTGTTCTTGGAGGATGGAACACTAGCTGATGAAGGGGATGGAGATGAGATTTTCTGCTGACTCTGCGAGCGATTTCCACCACCCAATTTCTGCTGAGAATAGTCATAGTTCCCAGTCCTAGCCTTCTTATTATCCTTGGCCTGTTCCCTAAGCTTATCACCCTCAACGTGCTGAGCATGAGTCATAAGCCTAGAGATGTTCATATCTCCCAGCAACATAGCATTTCTGCACTCTGTCTTCACCAAATCTGACAGTCCATACAAGAACTTATTCATCTGAGCCCTGGAGTCAGCAATCATGTGAGGAGCATACCTGGAGATTTGGTTAAACTTCAACCCATACTCTTGGACTGTCATGTTTCCTTGCCTCAAGTTCATGAGTTCCTGAGCCTTTGCCTCTCTCAACTCTATTGGGAAAAACTTGTCGAGAAAAGTCTCACTAAAACAATCCCAAGTGATAAGAGCTGGATTTGTACCCCTATTTTCCTTCAACTGAGTGTACCAGATATGAGCAACATCCTTCAACTGGTATGATTCCAACTCAACCCGATCATTCCCAATGACTTGCATTACCTCAAAGATCTTCCTGATCTCATCCAAGAAATTCTGAGGATCCTCATTAGTCTGTGATCCTAAGAACTCAGGCGGATTCATCCTAACAAAGTCACGGACCCTTGCTGCTGCTGATCCACCATTTTCATTCACAGGAGCATGAACCCGATTGTTCTGGTTGGTCATACTCTGAGCCAACATCTGTATGGAATTCCTGAACACAGCATTGGAGACTTCTTGATTTGGGACTGGAGGAGCTGCGTTTGCATTCCTAGCATTCGCATTCCTAGCGTTAGCTCTACGAGGAGGCAAGATCTGAAACGTAAAATGTCAAGTTAGAATGGAATAAGATCATACCTTACGCACGATAAGAGTAACAAGAAAGTGAAGTTTTCCTAAAACACTTTGTAGCCTCCCTCTCATTAGATGTGGTGCAATTCACACACATGAAAAGGACTCTACTTAGTGCGGCTTTTCAGACATCCTAGGACTCTTGAACCTAGTGCTCTGATATCAAGTTTTGTCACGCCCAGAGCTACCCCCGAGACGCGGACACGGAACCTAGGACCACAAGTGAGCCCAAGCTAACCCTGCTGGCATGATCATGAGCATACTAAAGAATATAAACTATTGCGGAGGCTAAATCATACTTAAAATGAAAGGATGGGAAATACCCATATGCTAAAGCTGAGATATATGAAAACTGACGAGTTTAATACAAAGATAATATTAACTCAACGCTAAGTTAAAACTAACTATGTCTGAAAATAGCCTCTAAACTGGACTAGAAATACTGGACAAGCCCCAGCTAAATCTAGCAAAACTGAAACTAAATGACTAAAAGGCTGAATTGAAACTCATGACTGTTGTCCTCGGAGAATGAGGACTCACTACTGAATCTGCTGAACTGGAGATCGAAAATCGATCTATGCGTGATCTGGATGCTGAGAACCTGAACCTACATCACGAGAAGATGTAGCGCACGTATGCGTCAGTACTTGAAGGGTACTGAGCATGTAGGATAGAATAAAGCTGAAATAAAACATAACTGAACAAGCAAAAAAGCAAGTATAATAATCTGAACATGATATACTGAATTCTGAGTTAACTGAATGCAGTGACCAATTTATAACATGCTGAAACTGAATACTGATAAATGGTAAATGCAAGAGAGTCTGACTGAACTATGGGAGCTACTAATAAGCGATAATAAAACCACATGAGCTAAATGTGGAGTCTGATGTATACGCCCCATCGAGAGAACCCAATATACCCTGCCAAAGGTATAAAGGCATGCTGGTGTGATCACTAAACTGATGCCCACAGAGGGGACTTACAACCTACTTGGCTAGTAGTTCTGGGACTATTGGGTACGCTAAACCCTAGTCCAACATGGTATTATGCTACTCCCACTGATTTATGTAGTTAACTGATTATGTCTGAATTTTTGTAAAATACTAGATAGCTCAAAACTGAACATGCAAACTGGGAATGCAACATTTAATCTGATAATGATGCATTAATAACTGAGGCATGTATATATGAAGTAACTGAAATATCTGACCTAGCATGTGTAATTCAAGAACTAAAGAAATACAAAGCTAGGGTTCTGAAATTCGTGTGATAATCTGAATAATAACTTTATAATCTGATTTGGAACATATATTTAATAAATTCATAAAGTTCTATCAAAGTTCTAGAAACCCTAGGTTTAATCATAATAAGAGAATCAAGAACTGACTGAAAACTAGGGACCCAATGGGTGAAAGGAACCCACTAGTGAAATCCTACATACCTGGTGATGAACTTCACGGAAAAACACTTAGGTTTCGGGGCTGGAACTGCTGAAACCTTGCTGCGTTCTTGACTAGGGTTCTTGACCTTTTTTCTTTTTTCTTGCTTCTAAATTTCTAACTTTTGATTTATGATTTGACTTAGGTAAGTTTTGGTTATGTTTCCAAGCTTAAACTGACTAACATCTGATGATTTAGGGCCAAAACGATGTCTCTTAGAGTTTAAACAAAGTGGGAAAAGACCAAAAGACTCCTGAGTAAGTTGTTGTCGGACCAAACGACGACCTGGACAGACGGTCCGTCGTTTGGTCCATAGGTTGGGCCTGTTTGACATGCCTTTACTAAAACGGGCATACTCAGAGCTCTGATTTTAGCAAGGTTGGTGGCTATGAAAAGCTAATTCAATTATCTATATTTTGGTATGTCATGGGACACCTAATTCATTTTGTACTAAGAGTTATGATCATTTGAAGTTTAACCAACTGCATTCCCCCCCCCCCCCTCCCTAACAGTGTGCTAGTCCCCACCTACAGTCAGACCCACGGACCGTGGCTCCACTTACAGACCGTGCTGGTCACCCGTGCTCCTTGTCAGAGAGTGGTTGAAGGGGGTCTCGATCGACGGTCACAGACTACGGACCGTCGTCTGGCCTACGGACCGTAGGTCCGTCCGTCGATCAAGACTTAGCCAATTTTCCCCGGCTGAGTTTTTGAGAGTCTCTGATCCCATCGACGGTTGTGCAAGATAGACCGTGGGTCAGGATACGGTTCGTCAATGGTCACGTCTGCTGCACCTGCAGATTTTTCTAAAAAAGCTGATTTTTGGTCTGTTTTTGGCTACGGGATGTTATAATAGTCCTTCAAAGTAACTCAAGTCATCTACACTGTCTCAAGTTTAGATCCGTTTGAAGACCATGATGATCTGTGATGACCTCACAATGTACCCCATATAGATAATTTAGCCACGACTTAAGAACAAAGACTACAACTGCCAACTCCAAATCATGAAGTATGAGCTCCCGCAAAGGAAGTTCCAATGATTTTATAATTGACACCCCTCTTCTTCTTGTCTTTCTTCCTTAGGCAACAACCCGAATTTAGAATTTCGAATATGCATGAGATTCAATGTCAAATTTCTGGTAGTATCATTCATAGGTCCCCAACCACGCGTCTCAAGGACCCTATGGTCGCGATTATGTGTCAAATTTTTATTCCCCATAGTCAGCTGAGCTAGATTTAATCTAATATATAATATAATTGGATTTTTGTTGAACACAATGACTCCCTCTTCTACAACTGTATCTCTATCATCACTCTTTAGAAATTCTCCCCATGAAAACCCCTTATTCACCTGGACTACTTTATCTACACCTCATGTTTTAATATTCTTTTGAAGAATCCCTCCATTACAACTTGAGGGGGATTGGATCCTAATACATATATAGCATAATCACCAACAAAAAATTGATTAGTAAACCACAAAAAAGAAGTTGGTAATTTTTTATCTTGACCCTATGGTTTTCATTGGTAAAATTACTAACTGAAATCCAGTCAGTATTCCATAAGTAACTTTACTAATGGACAGAAAATGTATACTTTAATTATTGTTCATGATTAGGTTGCCTTTTAGAAGATTAAATACAGTTTGAGACCAACCACTAGCTAGTAAGAATATTTGAATGGTGAATAACGTCATTTAAAGTTTTAAACGGTTAAAAATAGCACAATATTTTAATTTACTTGAATATAAATCTTAAATTAATACAAGAGCGAACACTTTAAAAGTCAGAGATACATAATCAAGAAATATGAGCTCTTGCAAGGGAGTTACAATGTTGTTGTAATTGACACCCCTCTTCTTCTTGTCTTTCTTCCTTAGGCAACAACCCGAATTCAGAATTTTGAATATGCATGAGATTCAATGTCAAATTTCCAGTAGCATCACTCATAGGTCCCCAACCATGTCTCTCGGGGACCATATGATCGCGATTATGAGTCGAATTCAAGTTCTCCATAAGCTCACTACATGTTGAAGGAAGATTGCTCTTTGATATCCATGAATCATTCTTGGATGACAGAAGAGAGAGAGCATGTCCATATTCATTTACTCCATAGTTTCCTGCTTTGTGATTTATCTTTTGGTTAGGACAAACTAAATTAGAGTTATATCTTGCTTTAAAAATTAAATACATATATATATATATATATATTAAAGTAACTAACAAATGTACAATGACTTAATGCATTATTAGCGCTTAAACTTGTTAGAATATTCATGCGTTTTTAACTTCACCAGCATGTAATTCTTACATGTGATATAACATTAAAATTGTACATGTTATACTTATTATTAATGGGAGTCAAAACTTTAATTTTATAGGTTATAATTTTAAAATGTTGACTTCAATATTAATAATTGGATTGTAAATTTAGTATATGACTATACGTACATATTTAATGAATTTCTTAGCAGAAAATATTGTTTAATTAAACAAATCCAAACAAAATTTTATTAAGGGATTTGTGGTTTTAGTATAATGATGTTGAGAGCTCTTTCTTCTTCTCTCATTATGTCCTGCTAATCTCCTCCTACAACTCCTCTTTGACTCATCAAACTCACTTACTGAATGAAACCTTCATATAATAATTCCAAAACAAATCATCACAAAAAGTTATTATAGGATTTTACTTTGGATAAACCTCATGATACATAATAATAAAAATGTCTTTTAGTGCTAAAGTCTTTTATCGATATTAGTTAATTGTCATTAAATCTAATATTGCTATAGGCTTTAGAGACATTTACAAAGAGTATGGATTGCTACTAAAAATGCATATTCATAACAATTAAACATACTGTTAATTAATTGCCACTGGAGATATGTAGTGTATAAAGAGATATATCTTGATGCAATTTCTATATCTTATAACGAATAAATACTTTAAACATTAGAAGTCAAAGAAGTACAACAAAGTAACAATAAAGCTTTTACTCTACAACCTGTCGGTGTATTTTAACTTTTCTTTTTTATTATTATCTATTTATAAAACTTGATTTTAAAAAAAAAACTTGAAATCTTTTAGTTTGTTAAGCTTAACTTCTTCTCTATATACTTAAAAAAGGGTTTTTTTCTCTTCATTTTACTAGTTAACATAGATGATAACCATAACAACCATAAAAAATGGATCACTAATGTAAATGTTATCTGCTGTAACAATGGAGTAAAATATATGAAAATTCTATAAGGCCATACGTATATAAGGTCAACTCATATACTTGGTAACAAATAAACGATAAGTAACAAGATAAATTAAGCTAGTGATATTTTATATTATTATGATCTTTTGTATGATCAATAGACAAAGATTTGAAATGTCTTTAGCTAAGTTAAATTGAATAAAATTATGTATATTAATAGTTTTATTCAAAATATCCTTTTATCACTTATATTTTTACTGCTAATAGTCTGATTCAAAAAAATTTCATTTTTATTTAATGAATAAATTATTTCCATAAATATATTTCTGACGAATTAAATAATTAAAAATATTGTCTCGCTCTCTTGTTCATTACAAACCTGACCACTTGTCCACCATCACCCTCTTGAGGTGGCGCGTAGTTATTTTCAATATAAGATCTCTTTTTTAAATTTAGATTTAAAGACATTAAATGATGGCATGAGGGATATAGTAAAATAATATTCACTCGTCTTTCTACTTCAAACCTGTTAAGTGGACACGTGGTTTGCCCAACCGTTAGGTCTTGATGAATAAATTGAGACCCAGAAGAAGTGGTAGTTTTAGTAGTAGTACCAAGTTGCCACAAGGACTCCCATGCAGGAGTAGAATTACTACTTTGTCCTCCAGTACTACTCCCACCATTGTTATTGTTGAAAAAGTTGTTGTTTTCCATTATTTGATTATTTTTGCGTGTGTTTTTGGGGAGAAGTACAGTACTATGAGTCTGTGAATGGTAAGAAGTACTTTGTGGATATAATGTTTTGGAGTGTGATAACTGATAAGACCCTGAAATTGAATATATCGAAAAGTTTTTAAACTTATCGAGTTTTATTTATTTAATTATGTATATATACTTAATATTTTTGATTGACCTACTTTGCCTTTTGAACTTGGTAAATTGAGTGGTTTTGATCTTTCTAGATGCTGATGTGGTGTAAAGAGTGTGAATGAAAGGCGTGTGAGAGGAAAAAAAAGAGATTATTTTCAACTATTTATTAGGATCGGAGTTGTTTAGTAGCTGGTTAATTCTATTTACGCACGTTTTAATAATGCATGAGTTAGTTATGAGTGAATCTATATATTAATTTCATGTAAGTTTTAGTTATATACTTCTTTTGTCCCTAATTACTTGTTCACATTTGAATTGACATATCTATTAAGAAAATAATGATTGACATAGTGAATTTACCATTTTACTCTTACTTATTATAAAATAAATGAACTAAATATTAAAAATATTCAAGAAATTCTATCTTTTTTTTCAAAATTATTAGGATATAATAGATTAAAAAAATTGTTTTTTCTTGATTCTTCAAAATGGAACAAGTAAAAAAAGAAAATTGGACAAATAATTAGATAAATAAAAAGTATTTATTATTTTTTTTCATTTTCTATATGAGTTAATCTAATTCAACTTAACTCTAAAATTAATCAAACTAATTCTCAAATAAAAAATGTACCAATAATTTTGTGATGAATGGAGTGATTATTTTATAGTTTCTACACTACATATTAAAACTGTGACTAAAAAGAAGAAATAACCAGAGAGTCTACTGAAAGCAAAGGACACATCAGGCCTTAATTGTGTTTTCTTAAAAAGAAGAAAATCAAGATATGGCAATATCAATAAAGAACATACTTCCTATCTTAATTTAATTTTTTTTTTTTTTAGTATGTTTAAATTAAAAATAACATATCTATATATTTAATAATAATTTAATTTTAAAATAATTATTTTTATTTTTGATAAAATAATTTATAGACATACAAAAATCTATGACTTATTTCACATCATAAATTTTAAATTATCTTTCTTAAATTTTGTATTAAGTCAAACTAACTTCAGGTGTACTAGCGCTAAAGCTGGATTCAAACTGTGGTCTCACTGGTGATTTCTCTAGCTTTTACCAGTAGCACAGTGAGACTCCTATATATGCTCCTCATGACTTTATTGTTAATTATATCCTAATTTCTATCAGTTTCTCAAAATACATACACACACACACACACACACACACACATATATATATATATATATATATATATATATATATATATATATATATATATTTATATATATATATGCATACACTATAAGAAAACTATTAATTTTCTGGGAATTACATGAGAATTTTCTGGGAATTAGTATGAAAATTTGCAGGAAGAGAAGTTTCCTGCGATTTTCATACTAATCCGCATGAAAATTCCCAAATAATTCACTCTATTTTTGTAGTGATATTTTTTTCTGAAGTTAACGAGTGCACTTTCACCCCATCTATAGGAGTAGGTCCGCCTCTGGGTGGGTGGGGGGCGGGGGGCTATAGGGCAGAGAGTGTTGTGGATGATGAACTGTATTCTACTAGAATTGCTAGTTGTGCAACTGGGGTTAGAAGCTTTAAAGGAAAAGGCTGTAGTTTGCAGGAGATGATAAGATAGGAGGGACTGATGATCGATTAAGACTCGTATATATTAGTTGCACCACGTGAGTTAGCTTCAGATTAATATGCTTCTTGGACCATATATTTGGTTGACATATTTGTTATACAACTATGAATTATAAATTATAATTTTAGTGTGAGGAATATATTAATAAATGAACTATGATATATAGGAATAACAAATAAAGAATTCTTTTTTTATTCGGTATTCGATACTGCATTAAACTTTAATTAAATTCAGATTCACGTGGCATGATAGAGAACATAGTTAAATATCTTCTTCACATTGCAAGACTCACTTAGGTCGGTGCTTCCAACAATACTTTTTTCATTCACAAGCCTCAAATTTATTCTAGGTAAAAGATTTCAATCATCCAATCACAAATAATGTCAGTTATAAAAATTGTTATATATAGCTGATAATAATATATAAGGTTTTAGATATTTGGCACTGATAGGTTTGGTGAGACATAAATGTTAGGCTAATCAGAATTGAAGAGAGATGATTAGACAATCATAAAATATGTTCAATTCACCAAGGAGATGACACCAGATAAAAGAAAGTACGTAAATGTTGAAAATTAAGATAGAATGTTAGTGTATAGTTGAGTGTTATCTTTTTTTTAAGAGGGGATGAGCTTGACACTAGTTTTTTATGATCAAAATTACCGTGATTAATACCCACACTAATTCCCATAATGATTGGTGGGTAAATCATAAGTCATATAAAACATCTTATAACTAAATTGTAATCATTATCTAAAAGCATTAAGATGACATAAGGATACTAACAAAGCGCATAAGACAATACATCAAATACTATTGAGTTTGACATAATCTTTCTAACATCATAGGAGTGGTTGAGACGTAACACATATACCATGTACAAGTCTGAAACCAAAATGACCATAAAGGCAATAAAAATATCCATGGTTTTACTCTCGAATCATGAGGACTCACCAATCAAGCAACCAAAATTGGACAGTTCCGATCTAAAGAACTTCCAGGAGGAGGAGTATTGAATCCTATATTATGAGATAATATAGGTAAGACTGGGCACCGTATCAAAATGGAACCACCGGACCGAAATGAACCGATATCTGACCAGAATGGGACAGTTTGATCGGGTTGTTGATCCATATCGAGATGAACCAGACTGAAATTATCGGGATAGAGGCTCGGTTCCGTCCCGTCCCACTATATATCGTAATAGAATCGGGACGGACCGAAATGAATCAGAACGAAATAGGATGGGATAAACGGAGCGACAAATGTAGCTATTTCAAAAAAAAAGTTTTTTTTGAGTTATTTTGAGTTACGAAAATATAAATATTTTTTTATTTCTTAAAGTTTAATAGGTTACAGTATTTAACTTTTAAAATTTATAATGTAATTTTACTTAAGTTTATTTTAGGATTTTTTTTTAATTTTTACTTATATAAGTTTTTAAGTTAAGTTCAATGAAGTTTTTTGAAAGGTTTTGAGCTTATGTTATAAGTTTTCAAGATTTGAATCTTCTGAAGTTTATAAGTTATTAAATTTTACTTATACCTTATGATTTAAAAAACTGAAAGTTGTAAATTTTAAAAATTAAATAATCAAAAAGAAATGCTAATAAAATTATAAACAATGACACAAATGATATTTGTAATTTAAATTTAAAATAATTTATCGGGATCGAAATGGAACGGAATCATGATGAATCGGTACCGATATATCGATACCAAATCATGATACCGTTCCATTTTGTGTATCGGTTCTATGTATCCCATTCCGTCCCGAATACTATCAAACCCGAACGGAGCGGAATGGTACTGGTACAATCCGGTCTAGTGCCCAGTCTTAAATATAGGCACAAATATGCATTAGTACAATTAACGTACTAAGTAGGCTTTTGGTCATGCGATACCATATCATGATATATAATCGTAAGATGAAATCAGCGTTTGGACATGCAATTTTACGTTGATTTCATCTCATGATTTTCTATCACGAGATGTGATTTCATATTCTTCAAAAATCCATGATATGTGAATTCCATATGATGATTTGAGATATTTTAATAAGAAAATTGATCCACAAGTTTATATTTTGTTAAAACAGCCCCATAATTATATCTACTAACCCTTTATTTCATATGTAAATAAAATTTAATCACATCATTACTTTTAAAATTTTATTATTTTCACCGACATAAAATTTATTATTCTCACCAACTTATTGTCAAACTCACACCTACCGATTGTTGAGTAATAAACTTATTCTCTTCATTTACTCAAACACCTAATTTATTACATCTACCATTTTGCATTTATTACAACTTATAGTTATATATATTTGAACAACATAGCAGATCAAATTGATATGAGCATATCAAGTAGTGCTAGTGAGTCTAATAGCGACATTGAGGATGTTATTTCTACATTGCAACAGTTGAACATATCGAACAAGTCAGACGAGAACATAGGTTGTTATGTTGAATAAAACAACATACATCTAGGCCTGGTATGGTATGGTATGAAAATTGTCATAACTCGTGCAGTGTTACATAAATATTTGCGAGATTACCAAAGGACTTATGAAATGTTTATGGTCTATGAGTATGAAAATATAGTTGCGGATGATATTGACCAACAAATGGCTCAAAGTAACAATGTTAGTTCGTTTTCTCGATCACATGATCTAGAAATGCAAGTTCAATGTGAGGAAATTATTCGTACTATGTAGGAGAATTATATTAAAGACTAGTACACTACAATGTATATTCAATTTTTTTTATTGAATTAAAGTTAGATGAAACAATTATTTTAGTGAAGAACAAATAGCTTTGTAATAATTTACTATGCGATTTTATAAAATTTTCGTTTATTTAGTAAGATTGAATAAATAATTGGAGTTATTTTAATAGTTTTACAACTTATGGGACTCTTATGTTTATGAAAGAATATACAGCACAACAATTCCATATTGCATTTCCAAACAAAACTTCAATCTCATCTCATAATTCCATATTATGATATCATATCATGATTCCATATCCAGGGGCGGACAATGTTTCCAGGGAGTTCAGATTAACCCCTCGGTAAAAAAATTACACTATCAATTTTTTAGTGTACGTGTATATATTTAAAATTGAACCCCTTGAACATATGTCAAAGGAGTAGCTCAATGGTTGATGGGGTTTAGGATTTTGCTTATATGAGCTTTGGGTCGTGGGTTCGAATTCAGGCAACAACATCTTTTTATTTTATATTTTAAATCTCTAATTAAAAAATCAACAAATAAAAAAAACTCCTCTTTTCTAGGGATTGCAATATAATATTTTTTCCTCCTAGTCTTCTCGTATAACTTCACCTCTATTTTGTTGTTGCTCGCTGTTGTTCTGATAACAAAAATCCCTCTTTTTCAACCTATTTGTTATTCAATCCGTTCATATATGATCCGACCCCTTTATTTTATGAATATTATTAGCATGTTCGATTTTTTTTGAACCCCCTTGAAAGAATTCTTGCCTCCGCCACTGACCATATCGCATGGCCAAACGGCCCCTAAGTATGGGAAAATGCAATAAACATAAACATGATAATATAGTTAAATTAAACATGATATGCATGACCAAGTGAAATGCAATAAAAGCCTTTTGAGAGAAAATCATAAATCAGGAATAAGGTCAATGCATACTTGAAAATCGTTAGGGAAAGCTTTGAATTGACTTTTAAAGAAAATATAGTTAATTTATGATATATTTATCGTAAAGCGATAATAAGACCATATGAGATATAGCTTGGAATTCGACACAATCCTCACACTGAAAAGGAAAATCTTTAAGGTAAGACTCCATCTCATTCATTATTGATATAGTGGATTCACTATCAAGGTCATTTAAGACAATCCTACTCGGGCACACAATTTTGGACAAGGAGATTATTTTTAGAGTCCCGGTCTCTAATAGCGTGAGATCATCCATATCAAGGTCCTATCTTTGCTAAGTGAATCTCAATGGAAAAGACATAATCATATTCAGAATCAAAATACTTGGAAAGACAACGATTAATGCTACGAATCTAGTTATAAGTTAATATTAGAATAACTCCTTTCAAAATTATGATTTCATAAACGTGTTCATAAGACACTTCCTTTCTGAGTATCTAAACCATGATTTCTTTCATAGGCGAGAAAATCTTTTATAAATCATTGACATTTCATCTTAAAACATCCTTTAGCCGTAAAATCATCAATTTCTTAAAGCACGCATGAATCTATCCTCAATTCATAAATTTAAGTTCATACGTTCATAGGCATAATCAAGTATAAAGCATGGTTCGTACAAAATCAATTAGAAAACATACAATTCAATTGAATCATGCATAGTAAAATCAAATAATATCAATTGAATCATAATAAATTAGACTCGTGAAGAATAGCATGGGTGATTTCGAATTGGAGATTTGAATTTTCTTTTGGAACCCGATGGTAGAACTTTGAAAAGATTCATTGGTAAATTTCCACCTATGCAATTAAAGCCCAAAATTAAGGGTCATATTATTTTATTATAATATATTTGAAACGTCTGTTTGTTGACGTGTCCCCACTCTGACAAATGTCAGAGTTAAGTTGGAAAATTATCATAGGTAGGGAAAAATATGAGTTCGGAACCTAACTAAGCTACAAAAAAATAAAAGTGACCAAAATAAGCCATTATTTTAGGAAGTAACTTTTTTTAAAAAAAAATTAAAATTTGGACATGATGTCCTTTTATTCATGCCTTAATGGAATTTAAAATCATCCAAAACATAAGAAATAACTTTGTGTTAGCCCTATTAGGACCAACAATTAAATCAAAAGTCCTAATCAAGTAGGATTTCTTAATTAGTTCCTCTGGCTCTTTCCTCTTTCTATCATCTTCCTTTCTGTCCGCCACTTTAATATATTCTCCCAGCTTTTCTTCAACGATGAATTCATGTTCCTCCGTCCTTGGATAGTCAACATCCTTCACGTGATGACGATGAAAAGTGTTGACTGTTCCAGCTTTCAAAGGTTTGTATTCCTTCTTTTCTATATTTCTTCCTCTGTTACTTTTGATGATCTCATTCTTTCTTCCTTCTAGGTGTGCTACTCGATAGGAGTTCTTGTCTAGCTAAATATTGTGAGTAAGACTGACAGTCAACTTTGAAGCTCAGGGTAAGAACTCTTTTACCTTATTCTTCATCTTCTTCCTTTCATTCGTCCCCTTTCAACCCTTTTTGTTTTTCAGTCAAAGCTGAATAGGAATGAACCAATGATCTTTCGTTCTTCACTGCCTCCATCTCTTCTATAACTGGACGTTTTGGAATCAGATACGGCTCCTAATCTTTTGCTTTTTGTTGGTCCGCTGTCATAACTTAGAGATAGTTCATCTACAACTCTTTTGCTCCCAAAGTAGCTAAAATCTGAAATGTACATATCATAATTGTAGGATCCTGTAGCTTCTCTGTTGTATCTAAGCATGGTGTTCATTGTTGTTGCTGTAGATTCTCCTTGTTTTTTTCTGATGGTTGGGATCTGTTGTTTACCAATATTAAGGATCTTTTTGCCTAGAGTTGGTAGATGATTGAATTGCTGAAAAGTTAACTTATGTTCTGAATTGATCGTCATATTAGCTATAAAATCTTCAAGTTGGTTGGCCTCTCTAAATATATGCCAGACCTCTACATTGATTTGCTGAATGATTTGTTATATTTTTTCCACTTTCTCAATCACTTCCCATGGAATTCTCCAGCCTCCTTTAATCATATTTTTTAATGTTAATAAATCAATTTCCAAATGAATTTTGCATTAAAAAAATTCGAACAATATTGTAAAGCTTTCCACACTGATGTTATTTCTTCTTCCATGTTGGTGGCTTCACCTATATTTTGTGCTTCCGCATAGATTAGATCCCCATTTTCATCCCTTATGCAATACCCATAAGAACTCTTCCCCGAATTTCCTTTGCTAGCTCCATCGGTATTACATGTAATCCATCCTTCACTTGGTGGCTTCCATCTTATCAAATGATAATGTAACATCAATTTATAACTCTGCAATGTCTCTACCAACGCTGGCCAGTGATAGTACAATCCTTTGATCCATGGGAATCTTATCCTTACAAACTAATATATATAGTTAATTGAACTTGACAATACACCTTATTGTAAGATACTTCCCTTCCATGTTTGATAGCATTTCTCCGTTTCCACAACTCCCACATAATCACTGCTGGAACCACTTTCAAAATCTTCTCTAATTTACTCGATGCACTGTGTTTCCACCATTTGAAAATAAGTTGTTGTAATGTCAGCTCACTTACAATAACACCTGCACATGAAGCAAAATGCTTCCACAACTTTTGGGCTGTGGGAGCTGCTAGTAAAAGATGAGACATAGTCTCCATTTCTTCTATGTCGCAATAGTAGCATTTGGACACCACCTGTATCTTTTTCCTTTTTAGGTTATCATATGTGGCAATTATCCTCCTCCACACTCTGCACATAAAGAAATTAATCTAAATTGGTATTCCTTTGACCCACATGAATTTTCTCCAATTCTCCTCTGCCTTTTTGCATCTCACTACATTATATGCTGATTCAACAGTGAAGTCTCCATTAGTGTTGCCTCTCCACCAAGTCTTATCAATATATACCTCCGACACATTAGGTCTGATGTTTATAATTATATGATGCACCATCTCCTCATAAATGACATTTTTTAACATAATTTCATTCCATGTCTCATTTGTGATAAAATCTCTCACCTCCATCTCCTCCTCTTGTGCAAAATTCCCTTATGTAAAATATAAAGCTCCTTGTCTTGTCCAATTATCAAACCAAAAGCTGAAATTTAATCTGTCGCCAAATATCATGCTCCACTTCCTCCCTAATGTTGATCATTTTCCTCCATACCTGTGATGCTCCAAAATTCGTAACCAACACTGGATGAAACTTTTTGCAATATTTATTCCACGTGTATGTAGCCCACAATGATGTGGACACTCGAAAGTTCCATCATAATTTTGCAAATAAGGCATCATTTATGTCACGTAGTGAACGAAAACCCAAATCACCTTCCAGCTTTGGGAAACATAACTCTTTCCAGGTCACCCAATGCATACCTTTAACTCCTCCCATATTTCCCCAAAAAGAATTTAGCAAAAATTTTATGAATTTGCTCCAATACTTTTTTGGGAGGGTTAATTGCAGATAACATGTACACAGGCATTGATTGAAGCACATCGTTGACTAGCACCCATTTCCCACCAAAATTCAAAAATTTGTTATGTCATGTAAGGATCCTCATGGCAATCTTTCTTACCATTTCTGCACAGTAACTTATCCTCCGTCTTCCATAAAATACTGGGCAACCCAAATAAGTAAAAGGAAGTTTCCTTGCCTTATTTCTGTTAACCTACTCATTCTAATGGCTACAATCAAAGGAGTCTTGTCATGGAGGAAAAAGAAACTTTTCTCTTAATTGATTTTTGGTACTGAAATCCGCTCATAATCACTTAACGCCTTTATCGTCTTAATTATCGAACCTCTATCCCCAGAGCCAAATAGAATTGTATCATCTGCATACGATAGGTGGTTTATCTTCGGACTCCATTTAGGAAGTCTGTATTCCTTCACACTATCATCTCTGAGTAATGAGTTTAGTCCCCTAGCTAACACCTTTGCCGTTATAATAAACAAGGTGAGTGATAAGGGGTCACCTTGTTTCAATCCTCTCGAAGACCGAAAGAATCCATGAGCTTTGTCGTTTATTAACACTGAATATAAGTTGTTGGACATAATTCTCCATATCATATCTATGATTGTCTCAGAAAATCCAAATTTTCTAAGAACTTTCATCATAAAAATCCACGAGACCCTATCATATGCTTTGGCCATATCTAACTTCACTACCACATTAATATTTATGTTCCGCCTGTTGATATCACTTGTTATCTCTTGTGCCAGTAAAATATTTTCTGTGATGCTCCTTCTTTTGACAAAACCCGATTGCATTGGGGAAATAATATTAGGTAGCACCACTGCCATCCTCTCATGTACCAACCTGGAAATAATTTTGTTAATAAAAGAACTAAGACTTATGGGTCTTAAATCAGTGAAATGCTTTGCTCATGGTTTTTTGGGTATCAACACCAAATTTATATGAGTAACAAAATTTGGTAGTTCCTGCCCACAAAAAGTGACCTGTGAAGCCAGCGGGACCACAGGTGCTGCTGCCATTTAATCCAAAAACCAGTGCTTTAACTTCATCTTGTTCAGGACTCCTCGTCATTTCTTCATTTTCTGTCGTGGTAATACATGTAGGAATATGTTCTAGCATCAAATAATCCTTTGCATTTTATTCCTCAGTAAACTGGTCCTTATAGTATTTAATTGTTGCCTCCCCAATTTCCTCATTCGATAATAAAGTTACTTGCACATAATCATCTTCGTCATGTGCAATTTCTTTCTTCTGCTCTTCACATATGAATGAAAGAATTTAGTGTTCCTATCTCCATCATTAAACCACTTCAGTCCTGCTTTCTGCCTCCAAAAATCTTTCTCCAATCCCAAATTTTTTTTAATTCAGCTTTCACCTTGCTTAGGTCGGTTCTATTATTTGCTGACGGTTGTATCTTCAACTGCGCCTCTTTCACTTTAATAATGTCTTCCATCGTTGTAATTTGTTGAAATATATCACCAAATGCCTCTTTGCTCCATTCTGCCAATGCTATCTTGACCTTTCTCAATTTTGCATGAAATTTAATAAATGGATTTCCAGAAAAATCAATCTTCCAATTTTCCTTTACAACATTCTCGAAGTGTTTGTGTTTACTCCAGAAGTTCAAACATCTGAAATGGTTGATTGTTGGTTCTTCTTTTGAGTTACATATCATTTGAAGTGGTGCATGATCAGACCTTTGCCTCACTAGATGATGTACTTCAGAAGAACGAAATGCATCCATGAACTCTTGATTCACCAATATCCTATCCAAACTTTTAAAAATGCATGCATCCTCAATTCGTCCATTCCACCATGTATATTTACTGTCGATACATTGCAATTCAGAAAGTGCACCACCACTAATAAAATCTGCAAAATCGATGGCTTCATTTGGAGAAAATTCCAAACCTCCCAATTGTTCCTCCTCATTTAAAATGACATTAAAATCTCCCCAATAATCCAAGGACACTGTACAGTCTCCGATATACTATCTAATTCCTCCCACAATTCCAGTCTCTCAAGAGCATTGCATCTAGCATATACAATTGATATTACAAACTCCTTATTGTTGAATTTCAATTGAATAGTTACTTGTTGAATATTGTCAACAGTATACTACCCACCCAATCCTCTTTCCAAAAAAACCAAATTTACCACTGCAATTCACCTCTGCATTATCAAATCCAAGTTTCCTTTTGTATTGTTCTAACTCTACTGGATTCTGAAAAGGTTTCATCATAGCTATAAATGAATAATCATGTCTTCTATTCAAATTCATTAATCTCTCAAAAGACTTTTGAGTATTAATAGAACTGGTATTCAAAATATCATTTTTCCAATCATTGATCATTGTTGACACCCATCTCCCTACTGCTCCTTGTTTGGACTTGTAATGGAATAAATGATCTTCCTTTACGAGCACCATTTTTTTAAACTGTTAGTGTGTCGTGGAGACAAATCTTCTGCCTTGTTGATCTGTTGAATGTTATAATCTATATCCTCATCTTCTTCTGTTTCTTTTCTCTGCTGCATTGCATCCCCTTCCTCCTCAATTAAGTCAGGCCCTTTGGGTATGGTTTCATTTTTCTTATGATTATCCCTTATCTCTTCAGCACTTGTTTCATTCAATATTCTTGATGTGGCACTACAACCTCTGTGTACCATGTATGTACTCCCCGCCTCATTACTTTCCAACAACAATTTCTTTTTGTTCACCTCTTGACAATCTTCAGTATGATTTTCCATATGTTTAATGTTGCTGCACTGATCTACCCCTGCCTTGTGTTTGATATTTGTTATGTTCCTTCTTTCCGTCTAATTCATCCCTTTGTTAGGAGTACTTGTGTTTTCCTCCTGCTCTCAATTATTAAATTCTTGTCTTCCACTGAAATTCCTGATGGATTGTCCACTCATTATCTCTTTCTCTCTTTCAATATCCTTCTCCATTTCTTGATTCTCCCCTCAAATCCCGTCCCGTGATCCCAACAAATTGAATTTATTCTCTGTTGCAATGACAACTTTACTCCATACTTTTGCTTGTTCCTTATTCCGTCCAGCTCCTCCCCATTTTCTATGTCTCTGTGCAACAAACTCATTTTCTTTTCTTATTTCTTGTTCAATTTCCTTCCCCTTTGTGTCATTCTCTTTGTTAACATCTTTGATGATTATGCCGTCATTCCTCTTGCCTTCCTCATGCTCTGGTTTCTCTCTATTTGGATGCAGTTCAGGGTGCACAACATAACATTGTTGCTCATCGTGTCCTTGGATCATGCACATTTGACAATATTTTGGAACATAGTCATATTTAATTTGAACCCATTTTTCTACCACTTCATCTGTCTTCATCCTCATACCTATCTTAATTCTTTTTGGAAATTCTCTTTCCACTTTAACTATTGCACAACTCGATCTCGTCTGATTCCGTGTTGCCATATCCACTTGAAGCGGCTTTCCCACTGCTACCGCTAATGAAAATATTGCCTCCTTACAAAAGAAATTTGGTGGAAGAGAAGGAAAGGAAATCCAGTCTATCGTAGTTGTCGTTTCTCCCTCCAAATTAAACATCGGATCCCATTTCAATGTTCTCATTGGAAAAATCCAATTATTTTGAGTAATATAGAAGGCATGTTTAGATAAAAGATTAACATAGTCCTCTAATAACGTAGCCCTGATCAAAACATGTCGATTACTTAAGAGGCCAATGTTGCAATCTCCTTTCAATTCGCATTGCTTCGGGATGAGTTTCCTCAATTCTTGTATTACTGGCCATCCATACGAGAACTTTCCTATCACCGCGTATTGAAGATTTTCATTGATAATCATCTGCTCCACTTCTTCATGTTCCCATATTACTTGTGGTTCTCCATGTAAATATGTAATTGGCTTCAACGGGATGGATTTGATATTGGCTGCTTTTGGTTTTAACTTCTCAACATACGTACCGCCAAGAATCTTGCCTACCTCAGGAGGAGGTTGACCTGTGGCCGTTGCGGCCATGGTGACCGGATCTAGCCAGTTGATGGTGTCAGTAGGATGGCGGCGGTATTAGGTCTTTTACGTATGATATTTTTGCGTTAAAATTTTCTTATCACTTCATTACTATTTTATTTTAGGAAGTAACTAAAATAGGCTTAGTGGAAGAAAAAAATCCACTTTATCCAATATTCCAAAGATTTTCCGTTAGTCCATAACGGGTATATTTTAATATATAACGAAATTATTTCTTACACTTTATAAAATGTAAGTTTTCTTACACATTGTAAAGTGGAACTTTTTCTTACACTTTATAAAGCGGAAGAAAAACTTACATTTTACAAAGAGAAATATTTTTCAAGTTTTGCTTTCCTTATGATGTTTTTGTAGTGTTTGTCATACAATTATATTATTTGACATATCATAAAAATAAAAAAAAATAATAATTGATATCATATATTTTTTTCATCAATTTATAAAAGAATAGGGTATAAATAGTATTATTATGATTATAGTCGGAAAATATCTACTTTATTTTTATCACAAGGACAAGCAAACTTTGGAGATGATTATCTATAATGATGAATCGTTGATCGACTTTTTGAGGGTTCCAAATGATTAAATAAATCAAATCAAGTTAAAACTACTTGAAATTTATGTTAGAAAGGAGCCTAAGACTAGCCAACAATGTTCTTCTTTATCGGTCGATGTTCATCCCCAATTAGAAAATCATAATAGCGTTGATGAATTTCCGATAACTCAATCTACTAATTTTCTAACATGAATCATTATCAAAACATTCTTACCGATCAATATGATTTTGATTTGAACGAAACTATCGATGAAAGTGACTGGTAATGCTCAATAATTATATTTTGATTATTATTTGTTCATTTTGTCGATTATTTATTAATTTATATGATTATTTTAATTCTTCTTCTTCTTATTATTATTATATATTTTATAGTGGTTTATTTCAGTAAGATAGGAATATTGCTCCAAGTTATGGACTAGATATTTATTTTGGTCAGTCCTCACAGTTTGAAATGACGGAAAATATTGGGACATTCTCAAATTTTTATGTCTCGCCTATTTTTATGCAAATGATTATCAGTATGTCCAACACTTAATTTTTTATTCAAGTAAGTTAATTGCATGTGATATATATTTATATTTTTTTTACATATATAGGGAAAATATCTCGATTGTACGACAAACACTACAAAAGCATCATAAGGAGAGCAAAACTTAAAAAATATACCTCTTTGTAAAATGTTAGTTTTTTTCCACTTTATAAAGTGTAAGAAAAAGTTTCACTTTACAAAGTGTAAGAAAAACTTACATTTTATAAAGTGTAAGAAATAGTTCCATTATATATTAAAATATATCCGTTATGGACTAAAAGAAATCGTTTAGAATATTGAATAAAGTGGAATATTTTCTTCACTAAGCCTATTTTAGTTACTTCCTAAAATAGTGACTTATTTTGATTACTTTTGTTTTTTTGTGGCTTATTTAGGTTCCGAACTCGGAAAACTATAAACATATCAAATAAAGATAACTATCCATTTTGGCACCCCCAAAACAATAAAAACTATCAATATTAGTCCAAAATATAAAATGGTAACAATATTAACCCTAAATCAATTTCTTATTAAAACCCTGTTGATTTAATTATTTACATGTCAATTTTAGAATGATTTTGCTGGAGATTTGAGGTGGTTTTAATTAAAATTTGAGAACATAGAAGAAGATGAGATAGTGTGTATCCGTTTGAATATCTCTATGTATCCCCTGGGTATATCATGTATACATTTATATATCTATACGTGAGATATACCTAAAATACATGTGTTGTATGTAAAAAGCATTACTCAAATTCAATTCACGATCCATGTGTTTTCAACGAATTTCAATCATACTTGGTGAAGAAAGATTTTGTTTTCTTTTTGGTTTCTCAAGTTTTTTGTGGGTAAATAATTAATGAAATGGCTAATTTGACTTTAAACTTTTTATATTTTGGATAATTCATATAGTTCTTACAATCAATTATGTACTTCAAGGAAGTTTTGAACCTTACTATGGATTTATTTTGTTTCTTTTCGCATTAATTAATGACATAATATCAAATTGTGAGTTATTCCACTAAAAATCATAATTGTACTAATTTTGAATTTTTACATTAAATCTTATTTAACTTTTTATGTTAAGAATCAAATACTAATCAAATAAATTAAATCACTGATATTAATTTATTAATTATTTTCTTTAGCCTTTCGCTCAGCTAATTACATGTACGGATATAAAAATTCATCGATCGAATTTGCACATGAAAACATATAAACTTGCATAAAAGGATATAATAAATCTATAAGCAAACATGAATTTTATCAATTAACCATTACTTTGTCCGTGTATATTATCATTATCAATTAATTAGGTATATTAACCCACAACAAAAATATCGCCTTTTAATAAATCAAAAACAAAGAACAACATACACAACTTATAATAGTTAAATCAAAATTAAGAATATACGTATATTTAGTAGAGTAGATTATATATTTTTTATAAGATCAATATCAATAAAGATTAAATCATATTTAAAATAAGTTGAAATCATATCGATTTTAAATCAAGATAAATTATATTAAATCATTTGCTACACTCTTACATCGAGGACTTTGTTTAATTTTCATTAATAATGAATTTTATACTCATAAAAATTGAAAAATTAATTTCTATGTATATAAGTTAAAATTTTATATACTAAATAATCTATTATATAAGTAAAAGACACAATTGGAATAGTTATCAAATCATACATACATAGTTCTGAATAAAAGTTACAAAAAGACGATAGCAATACTATTGAAAACGACAGTTTGAATATTTTCCATACACAAACAAATGTATAATATTAAATATTTAAGAATAAATTTATTAAATTAATAAATAATTATTTTATTAAAAAAATATTATAGCAAACGCATAATTTATAGCATATTCTAACAAAAGAAGGTGGCACCATCTTTTCAATATGAACGGACTCGTTAGGATAACACATGTAAGCCCATCAAATTTTATACTATGAATCAATGGTCCACAGACAGGTCATGGCCCATGAAGTGAAGCTATTCCCAAGGTATTGAATAAAAAAATAATATTGTTTTCCAAAATGTGATAAATGATTTAGTGTTATAATTATTTAATATGTTGCATTTAGTGAAGGAGATTTTACCAACAACAATCAAGAACTGGTTAAACTACTCGAGTATACGAAGGTAGGTTGTGATGTAGTAGTGGATTGTTTTATTCTTAAGGTGAAATATTGAATTTGAGTTTTATGTATGAAAAAAAATTCTATTGAAAGGGTTATCTTTGAATGAATTTTGTACTGTGTGATCTGGATTACTCAAGACTTTAATGGAGATTTTGGATATCGACAAAAACTCAAGTACAATATGAACGTGTTTGTTACGGAGGACAATCTTTTTAAGAAAATGTGTTTCAGTTTTTCATGTTTAGCTAATTAAATGCTTTGAAGAATAATCTTTTTTATAATTTTTTTAATGAAAAGAGAAAAAATAAATTTTACAAGTGATATAACTATAACTTATTTCATTTAACATAAAATATATTTCAGTCCGAGAGAAAGTAAAATTTAGATTTAATTCTAGAGAATAGCTAGAAGTTATCATCTAAAAATGAAGAGAAAAAGGATAAATATACCCTCAAACTATCATAAATGGTATGCAGAGGTCACACTTTTATTATATGGTGACCTGTCGTCCAAAAATCAAGACATACATACCCTTTATACTAACGGACATATACGTGTCATATCATTATCCACGATCTGACATTTATTAAATATAAATTGACAAATAAGATCGCATCACATATCCCTATTTAATCTTCAATTAGAGTGAATGAAATATATACTCTAATTTTTTAACGACAAAAATATTAATATTTCAAAAATATAACAAAAGATATTAACATATTATTTGTCTTTTTTCTCAAAAAAGAATACAAAGCTAATTTTTATTTTATTTTTGCCAAAAGTGATAAGAATCATTACCTTATTGACTTCCTATTAGTAAGGAAGTATTTAATCACTGCAAAATGCATTGCAAGTAAGTTATTGGGTCCCAGTGATATCTGATATTTTCTGATCATCTTTACCTTTTGAACTACAATATATTTTTTATTTATGGTATTTAGTTTAGTTCCCTTTAAATATACAATAATATTGCAAATATTGTTGTTATTAACGTTATCAATGTTGATACTTGAAATATTGTCACGTTTGGAGCCTAGTGGTCGAAATTCAATGTTATTATTGACCCACACATATTTGTAACATGAAATAAAACAAATTTGTAATATGATATGAAACACGAGCATACATCTAAGACATAAACAAAAAATTTAATGTATTTGAAGAGATAAGTCTCATAAATGAAATATTTTTCATATATATATATATATATATATATATATATATATAATATAATAACATTTGTAATTTGTGAAAGTCAAAACTTAATATATAGTACTCTTATTATATATGAAGCCTCTACATATTAAATAACAGCATGCCTTAAATTGGGCATACTATTAAAACATAAATTAAGACTCAAATTTTCTAAGTAAAGTGAATCTTAGAATAATTGTGACGTAAAAATATTAGAATAATTGGTATCTCTTCAACAAGAAAATGGATCAAGAATAAATAAGAATTTTACTTTCGAGATTTAACAAAGGTACAAAACAAACAATATTCACAAATGGTTGCTCTTCTATCTTTGGAGTTTTTTATTTCACCATTTCATCAATATCTCTCAAATACTTTCAAGAAAAAATGTTTTGAATTGAAAACACAAAAAAAAACTCCCCTTAAAATTTGGCAGTAGAATTTACGTTAGCACATAAATTATACGGACGTTTAGATATCCTCTTAACATTTTAGAAATGAATTAAATATAACTCTGAGAGTAGAATACCACTCTCATCTGCCACATCATAGTCACGTAAGCATCACGTCACAACCCTTTAAGCACCATATTATTAATTTTCAATCTTTTTTTTGTTTATTCACCTTTTTTCTTAAATATTTTCTTAAAATTCATTACACTAATCAATTAGTTAAAAGTGCATTTTAAAATAAAAAAAATTGTCCATCTTCTTCCACCCCTTTTCTTCTACGTTTTTCTTAAGCATTTTCTTAAAATTTATTACACTGATCAATTAATTAAAAATGCATTTTAAAACAAAAAAATATCCATCTTCTTCCACCCCTTCTCTTCTACGCCCCCCCCCCACCCATCCACCCCCCCACCCACCCCTTTCTTCTTTCTTGATTTTCACCATTTTCAACCTAACTTCTTTTTTCCGCAATTTTCAGCCTTCAATAATTGTTTTCTTCTTCAACATTCATCAATTTTTTAAAAATAGCATACATACTTTTTCTTCTTCGAACCCCCTCTTTCTCCCACAAATTTGCCTCTTGGAGAATTATTTTTTTGAAAGTTATTTCTAACAGCTCAAATGAAATATGAAGGTTGTGTAAGAAAGTTGATAGACTCACATTTTTTGCATCACAACTAATAGAATTCAAAATGAATTACTTAAAACTCAAGGAAGCTTACATATAATACGAATTACGTATTAGGTTTTGTGATTAATTTAAGGACGGGTGAGGTGAGGGATGAAAGTGAAGGAATTTTTTTAATATGGAAGAAGAAAGGTATAGGAGTGCTTCAATGAGGAAGACAACAAAATAAAGAGAGAACAAAAAGATTAAATATTTTTTTAAAAAAAAAATTGAACCCGCAAATTTTATTTACTTCTAAACAAGAAATTTTTCAATTTTTTAAAAAACTTTAACTTATAAAAAAAATTAAAAGATATTAATTATATATTGACCAATAAAATAATGTCATGTGTATGATTTTACCTTGAGTTTTTTTTTTTTTAATTTTTTCAGGCTCTTTGAAGAGAGTAAGTACACTCACTTTGTCATGTCAGCTCTTAGGGTGATATTTAATCAATTCAACATTGTTAAGGGGATATTTAAACGCACTTATAGTTAAAATATACTAAAGTAAGTTTTATTATAAAGTTGTATTTACTCAAAAATAAATTGTCATTAAATAATAATTTTTATGTAAAAGGGTCAAACTAATTGTCCTTAAACTGTGTGAAATTGATTAAAAATGTGGTCAATTAATAATTTGGTCTAAAGTGTCCTTGTCCTCAATAGTTTGATCCAAAATGTTCTTATTGTTAAAACGTTACAAGGCTAGCGCGATTCGCTTCGCTCTTCAAGCTCCGCCCCCCTTACTCAACCTCTTATTGTTAGCACTTAATATGTATTTTCAAAAAAAATATATTACTATGTCATTTCATTTTAGACAAACTCAAAAATGAGGAGGGGGTCTATTTCAGTAGTTAGGAGGGGGTCTATTTCAATAGTTATTTCAATTTTTTAAATTCGTTAAAATTTTATATTGTAAAATCCTACTCAGTACTCCTTCACTCTCTTGTTCTATTATGTAATTATCATTTTAGTTTCTAGTTTTTCTTCTCTTATATATATATATATATATATATATATATATATATATATAATTTTTATTTTTTTTTAATTAATTATGGACTCTGTCCATTCATGAAACTATTATTACTGTTCATCTCTTTCCCTTAGCTTTTGTTCTTAAAAGCAGTCTTCTTTAACCACACCCCGGATTTGGTCATTCATCGTTCTTTTAAGAACATTCAAATTGACCTAACAATTTCCTAGGAATTTACAGGTTAATCCATCGATACTTTTAAGAGGCTAAGAGACTAACCATATACTAAGTAATACAGATTCATGATAAAATTCATAAATTTATAAACAAATAATTAACATATCACATGTAATTTACAACACACATAATTTACATATATGGGAAGTTTACTAGAAACATAAATATGAAAACTTACATTATTTAGAACAGAGTGAAGTTTCCCTTTCGGGAAACCCGAACGACTTCAAAAGAACTTTACAAAAGTTTTAAAACAAACTTAAAACAAAGAACTAAATTTTTTTTTTTTTTAAGTAATTATGAAGAGGAAGAAGCTTTGGGAAAACTTTGGATTTGCTGGTAGTGGATTTTCTCGCTCTCTACCTTCTTCTTCTCATACTGTCTGCTTATATACATATTTCTGGACTTCAAACTCCGGACTTCAAAATGAAAAAGAATCTTATCTTTTTCGCCGGGTGCGCATTGGGCCCCATCGCACGTGAAATGATTCCTTCTTTTTTGCCTTATTGTTAGTCCTTTGTCTGATGCATTGTCTATCTACGTAAAAGTCTAATACTTATCCCTTATTTAGTGCCTATAAAGTAAAGACGCGTCCCAACAGTTTTTTCACACATGTGTGGTAGTGAGTAAAGTGGGACTCACATTTTTTGACAAAAGAGGCATTCCTCTTTAAACCACTATATTATTACACTTATATATATATATATATATATATTTTTTTTTTTATGTGTCTAAGTTGTGTAATGCAATCGAATCAAAACTCATACCAGAGTCATCATCGTTTGGGTCTTGAGCAAATTGCATTGAGTCTGAAAAATTATCTGAATTATTTGGACTTGAAACTGAATTTTTTCTTGGACTTTGTATAGGGCTTGGGTTTATATGTTTATCTTTTTCTTGTTGTTGTTTAAGTAATTTTTCTACAGTTTGGGTTATAATCGATTAGTCTTTATTTTTTTGAGATTTTTTGGTTTTTTGTCTAAGAGTCTGGGTAAATGAGAGAGGTAAGCGTCTTCTGGAAGATCAACCTTCATCTTTTTCACTTTTTGTCAAAGTGACAGCCATTAACGGGTTTGAGAAGTCTTTACCGGTTACCGTTTGAACCGGACTAGCTGTATCTTTATCCGATACAGTGAATTTATTTACATTCAGAGGGGAATGTACACCCATCTCATCCATTTTTCTTGGGGATGGAAAACCCTGTATGTTAGTCTGAGTGTCTTTAGTCTTCAAATCATTCTCCATTTTTGCAATTCTTTCTTTGAGCTGGAGATTTTCTTGTAATAGAACTTCGTTTTTATAATTTAATCTTTTAAAGGCTTCTGTCATTGAAGAACAATGATCACAAAATATAATTTTGTCTGTGTCTTTTTGGATATGGTATTGAGAAATTTTGTCTGGATTCTGTTTAAGAGAGGGAGAGATATAATAGTTTGGACCTAAAACTCCCCTACCATAATCTAATGCTTCAGTAAAATCATTAAATACTTTAAAAAGTGGTTTAGAAATTCCTTTAATAGAGTCTAACACTTCTATCCAAGTTTTAAAAACTCCATTTATCTTACCATGTATTACAACATAATATTTAAACTTATTTTCTTTATTTTTAGTAGAAAAGTAATATCCTAAAGCATTTAATACAGTAATTATATATTTAGTGTCTTTTTTATTATGAGCTATCCAAATATTGTCTATTAAACATTTCTGTTGTTTATCTAGCTGGTATATAGGCAGATGTCTAAAAGTCCAATTGGATGATTCATATGCTATTAAATTATGTTGTCCAAATTGTAATCTTTCTATTCTATTATCTTTCATTTTATTTAATGGTCTGAAATGTAAATTAGATAATACTGTCTGTTTATATAAGTCTGAAAAATCTGGGGTTGGAGGTTGAACTCCTTTGCCCTTGTCTTGTAAGGATGGTCTCATTCTGTAAAATTTAGAAATTAAACTTTGATCAATAATCTGCTTAATTGATCTGCAATGCTATTATCATTTCCTTTTATATGCTCAAAAGTTATACAATGATAAATAGATATAGTATCTAAAAAATTTAACCATCTTCTCCTACTACTTGTTTTATCATTAATTTTCTGATGAAATTTTACTATAGCTTCACAATCTGTTCTTATTAATATTTCTGGTTTATTTAGAATATAAATTCGAAAACTATTTAAACCATATATTACAGCTAAAATTTCAACATCTATACTAGCTTTATTACCTTTTTCTTTGAATTTTCCACTCTGATAAGCACATATTTTTTCTTCTTTTTTAGAACTATATTTATGTGGTCTTGATTTTAATACCGCACCCCATCCATCAAAACTCCCATCTGTCTCTATTATTAAATAATCTGATTCTAATGGCATATTAAGATCAGGAATATTTTTTATTTTTTCTTTTATGTTTTGTACTAATTTTGTATCTTCAATATTAAAATTTCTTTGTCCCTTAGATCCTGTCTTGGAATATAATGGTCCTGCTAATTATCCTAAATCCTTAATAAATGGTCTTGCATAATTAATTATTCCTAAAATTTTTTGTAAATCCTTTAAATTATTTAATTTATCTGGCATGTCTAGAGCTTTTTTAGCTTATATGAGGTTGTAGTTTAACTTTTCCTTCTCCTAAAGTAATTCCTAAGAAATTTATATATTGTTTACATAATTCTATTTTCTTTTTACTAATTATTATTCCATTATTAACAAATAACCTAAAAACTGGTTGTAAATGTCCTAAGTGTTCTTTGATATCTTTACTAAATACTAAAATATCATCTACATATACTAAAACAAATCTTTTATATTCTCCAAATATTTGATCCATTTTTCTTTGGAAAATTGGAGGTGCTGTTTTTAATCCGAATGGCATAACTAACCATTCAAAATGTCCCTCAGGACATGTAAAAGCTGTCCATTCTATACTATCTGGATGCATTTTTATCTGCCAATATCCTGACTTACAATCAAATTTACTAAAAATTGTTTTACCTTGAATTCTATTTATTAACTCTGTTTTGTCTGGTAATTTATATCCATCTGTTCTAGTATTATCATTAAGTCTTTTATAATTTATAACCATTCTAGCTTTTCCTCTAACTATTTCACTATGATTTCTTACTATGAATGCTGCTGATCTATGTTTTGAAGTAGATCTTCTTATTACTCCTAATTCTAATAGTTCTTTAATTTGTATTCTAAAATCTTCTAAATCTTGATTTGTAGCTTCTATTGAGGCTGTTTTTATTATATATTCTGGATTTATTATATCTAACTTGCATACTACGTGATTATTTTTCCAATGTTTTAAAGGTTTTTCTCCTATTATTTCTATTTGATCTAAAATTTTTACTATATTATCTAGATCTTGTTGGTTCTTTATTTGTCCTATTTTTTGAATTCCTGTCTTAAAATTATATAATTCTGTTTCCATTTCTATTAAAACATAGTTTTTATTAACTATCTCATCTTCTTCATCTAATTCGAGTATATTCTCATATAATGTATTACATCCTGTTTTAGTACATTGTATGTTATTTTCACAATTCTCACAACATTTTTCTTTTTGTCTTATTTTAGTATTAATTTTATTAGTTAAGACAGAAGTATAAGTAATGTTTTTCATAAAAAGTATTCCGTCATTTGTTATTAAAGTTCCTCCTTTATTATATAGTATGAAATCTAGTCCTAAAACAAAATCTACTCTTATATCTAGATCTCTTACCCATATTTTATCCATCTTATAGGTAGGTTTATAGAATTCTGAACAAGTATTTAAAAAACTAATTTGTGCTTTTTCTATATAATATCTATATATATTATGTGTTCCATCCATTTGCATAGCTGCAAGTGGTTTGTCTAGAGTCTTTATTAATTCTGGTCGTACTATTTTCTTATTTAAAATACTTTTTGTACATCCTAAATCTATTAGTGCTAGAGTCTCCAGTTCATATTTTCCTATTTGAAGTCTTGCTAATACTTTAACGGTATTTATATTTTTATCTTGATTACATATTAGAGTATTAGATTCTTCATTCATTAATTCCTGATTATCTAGTGGTAGTTCTTGTTCAATATTTTTTCCTTTTTCTAATCTTACTATTCTTTCTTCTAATTCTTTAACTTTTGCCTCTAATACTGATACTTTTAAAGTTATTAAAGGTTCATTTGTATGTACTTCTTTCCTTTTTTGAGTTATTATTCCTAACTGTGTTTCTATACAACTTATACATCCTTCTATAAAACATTTATTACATTTAGCTCTTTTATATTTACTTGAATACCATTTACACCAATTACATGGATTACTATCTAATCCTGTATCTTTTTCAAAATTATGTTCACATTCTATTATATTCATAAAATTAATTTGTAAATCATCTATATTTAAATTTTCTATTCCTATTTCATTAATTAATTCTTCTCCTTCTGAATTAGAAGAATCTTCTTCTTTATTATTCTCATCTATATCAAAACTTACTATAGAGTAAATACTTTCATTATCTGACATATATTCATCTACATTTAATAATGCTTCGTTAAATTCTTCTACTAATTGAGCATTTCTAGTTTTTGCATTATATCTTTTAGGACAGGTATTTGCTAAATGTTCTATGCTTCCACATGTAAAACATTCTAACTTATTCTTATAATTTATGTCTGTTCTATATTTTCTAACATGTCTATCCCTATTTAAATATGGTTTCCTAGCTGAAGATTTCCTAAGAAAATATCCTTTTTTATTATATCTCTTATTATATTGTGGGTTGTATTTTTTATATCTTTTCTTTTTATATTGATTTTTATCATAATTTTGAGTTGTATATATTATATCTTTACAGAAATTCATTTCATTTTGTTTTAATTGCTTTTGTATTTGTAAATTAGTACATTTTTCTTGTAATATTTCCATTATATGTTGTATTCTATGTCCTATTGACCATTTTGCTTGAGGGTTTTGTGCTACTCCTTCTCTTTTAGTCCATCTATCTTCTATTTCTCTTCCTAAAGCTCCAGGTAATTTATTAAATAATTTTTTACCTAAATCTTGATCAAATGCATTTCCACTAATTGTACAATAATAGAAATAATCATTTAAAAATTTCTTTATATAATACCAATTACTTATACTTAATTGTTCTAGTTTTATTACTGCATTTCTTTTTAAAGCTACTAATCCACTATTTAGGTCTTCTCCGGTTATTAATGTATGTATTTTATTTGTAAAATTATATGGGTTTGGTCCTAATGATACTAGATACTGAAATTATGATGGGGGGAATTCTACTTTATAAGCTTCCCATAGAGCTTTGGTTGATTCTCCTAAAAATGTTTCTAAGTATTTATACATTGTTTCAGCATCAGTTTCTGTATAATTTTTTATAAAATCTGCTACTACTATTCCTTTCCATAAGTCTATTACTGAATTCCATCTTTGTGGATCGTGTGCCGCTATATTTAAAATTTTTCCTTTACTTCCTCCTTCTTGGAGTATTATTGATTCTTCTATAGGCATTCTTTTTTCCATAGGTTTAACTTCTGTTATTGGAACATCTTCTTGTCTATATACTCTTCTACGTGGTATATTTCCTGTACTATTATCTACAGTATAACCTTGTTCATTTGTTCTTTGAAACGGACTACTAGAACTTGCTGTTTCCATTAATTCTTTTTGACTAAATATAGATTCCAATTAAGATATTTCACTATCATTTTCTTGTATTTCTGTCATTATATTATTAGCTTTTTCTAATTTTTCTTGTAAACTTTTTTCTAGTCTATAACCTTTATTATCTGTTCTCTTTTCACAGGTTTTAAAATGCAATGTTACTTGTTCTAAGTTTAAGTCTTTTAATTTGCATCTCTTGCATGTAAATAATCTATTTTTATTATTTTTGCATATTTCTTTTGCTTTCTCTATAGCTAAATCTACTTCATAATCATCTTCTAATATTATTTCTATATTCATACCTTCTAAAGGTAATTCTTCTATAACACTTTCTTCTTCAATGTCTTTTCGAGCTTCGTAATTATAGTCTGTAAATCTAATTGAAGGTTCTCCTTTAGAATTTATATATATTAAATGAGAGTCTGGTGTTAAATCTTCTTTTTCTTTGAAATCACCTAATTTCCATTCTAATCCTGCATATTCTTCAGGATTTATTTTTATAGGTTTGATTAATTTTATCCCTTTATTTCCCATTACTTCTACTACATCTTTTATTTGTAATTTAAATCTAGTATTACTATTATCTGTCATTTTTCCTAAAAATCCTACACACATTAATAAAATCTTTCCACTATGCATTTCCTCATATCCTTTAGTTTGTATTCCTATTCTAATGTGAGTTCCAAATTCATTTAATTTCATCATAAAATCTGGACTTATATAGAAAATTCCTCCATTATTAGTCATATCTACTTCTGTTAATCCTATAATTGCCTTTTTTATGTCTGACCATCTTTTATCATATATTGTAATTAATGTCTTTGTTCCTAAGTTTTTTCTAGTTAATCCTTTAATTCCTATAACTATTAATCCCATATGCATTAAGTCTTTTTTAACATGTTTTATTTCTTTTACAGATTCAGAATTTATAAGTGGTAAAGATACAGAAGTTTTTCCTAATACTGATAATTGTTCTTCTCTATAATGTCTATATAGTTGAGATTTTGAATTTGTATTATATAAAACTTTTGGATTCAATAAGTTTAATTGATTTTGTTGAAAGATTTGTATATCTTTATCTGTATCTATTATTTCATCTAATTGTTGATTATTTTCTTCTTTTGTCTTTCTATTTAATATTCTTGACAAAAATTTATTACTGATGCTATTCTGGGTGTAACTTGGTCTTGGTCTTTCTTGTCTTTTATCTCTTGATCTAGTTGGAAAAATGTCCATTTTTTCTGTTTTTTTAATTATTTTATCTTTTTGCGGAGTAATTTCTATTTTAGTTAACTTTTCTATTAATTCTTCTACTCCTGTTGTGTTTATATTTTTACCTTCTAATTTTTCTTTAGAGTTTTTATCTATCTTATTATGTAATTGTAATAAAAGTGATATTATTATATTATTTTGTTTTATGATAATTTGATCTGATTTTGAAGGTGGATTAAATTCTTTATAATCTAATGGAAGGGTTGTTCTTTTTTCTATTAATGTTATTGCTTCTTTATATGTTTCTGTTTCTATTAAATCTATCATGAAAGAACTATGTCTTTTATTGTTATTAATTCTGTCTTTATTTCTTGTAATTTTATAATTAAAGTATTATTAACTTCTTCTCTTAATCTACTACTTTAATTTTTTAGTTAATTCTACTCCTTGTTCTTTTAAATAGTCTAAATTTTCTTCTATCTTATTGAAAGTTTGTTTTTGTCTATTTTGGGTTTCTTCTTGTTCACTTAACATTTTTAGAATTTTGCTATTATGTTCTTTAATTTTTTCACTAAGGTTTATTATTAAATCTATTAAAGTATTATATTGAGGATCTTCTGTATGTAAACTATGGTCTCCACTATCGAAATTACACTTTATAATACTTTCTCCTTTTAATCTTTTAAATCTTTTTTCTATAGTTATTTGTAGATCTAAATATTCTAGACTTTTTAATGAAGCTATTTTTACTATTATTATTTTATCCTAAAGTAGTTGGTTTATAATATTCACTAAAAAATTTTATTCTTTGAGTATATTATCAATATCGCTCCTAAGTCCTTGTAATTCCCACTTTAGAGCATTTATATATTCTTCGTTATTTATATTATTTAAAATTTTTTGGTTTAAAGAATTCGTTTTCGTATATATATATATATATATATATATATATATATATATATATATATATATATATATATATATATATATATATATATGCTTCTATTGCTTTTAGTGCTCTTTGTAAACGTTGTTTTTCTTTAATATCTCTATATAATATCCAATACTCAAATCTTATACTTTTAGCAAAAGGAAGATTTCTCATATATGTTTTTTATTTAAAATATTTCTAGATATAAGATGTCTTACTAATTTTGGTTCTAATATTCTGATTAAGAAAAATATATAATCTAATCTATTACTTATTTCTGTTTTAAAGATGGTTGTTTTTATTTCTTTTGATAATCTATCTACTTCTAGATATAAACCGAGTAATTCTCTTTTAACTTTTTTATATTCTCTAGTATTTTTATAAGGTCTTCTCATATATTATCCTACAGAATTATAATAATAAGAGTTATTTTTAATAATTTTTATTCTTTCTACTATTTCTTCAATCTCAAATTTTACCTGATTTAATTCTTCTTGTATTTGTTTTTGGGATTGTCTAATAGTCTCCCTAAAAGTCTGTACAGAATATTTATATGTATAGGTTAAAGATAATCTTAAATCTAAAGTAAATAGATGACTTTCTAAAGATTTTTTATATAATTTAACTATTTTTAAATGTTGTCTATTATAAAATAAAGTTCTATGATATGCAAAAGTTTTTCTAGAATAATAATCTTTTTTCATATAATATTTTTGTTCTTTTTAAGATCACTGGCTCTGATACCAAAAATGAGGAGGGGGTCTATTTCAATAGTTAGGAGGGGGCAAAGGAGTTCAACCTTCAACAGATTTTTCAGACTTATAAAAACAGACAGTATTATCTAATTTACATTTCAGACCATTAAATAAAATGGAAGATAATAGAATAGAAAGATTACAATTTGGACAACATAATTTAATAGCATATGAATCATCCAATTGGACTTTTAGACATCTGCCTATATACCAGCTAGATAAACAACAGAAATGTTTAATAGACAATATTTGGATATCTCATAATAAAAAAGACACTAAATATATAATTGCTGTATTAAATGCTTTAAGATATTATTTTTCTACTAAAAATAAAGAAAATAAGTTTAAATATTATGTTGTAATACATGGTAAGATAAATAGAGTTTTTCAAACTTGGATAGAAGTGTTAGACTCTATTAAAGGAATTTCTAAACCACTTTTTAAAGGATTTAATGATTTTACTGAAGCATTAGATTATGCTAGGGGAGTTTTAGGTCCAAACTATTATATAAAAAAAATGAGGAGGGGGTCTATTTCAATAGTTAGGAGGGGGTCTATTTCAATAATTATTTCAATTTTTAAATTCGTTAAAATTTTATATTGTAAAATCCTACTCAGTACTCCTTCACTCTCTTGTGCTATTATGTATTTATCATTTTAGTTTATAGTTTTTCTTCCCTTATATATATATATATATATATATAATTTTATTTTTTTTTATTTTTATTTTATTTTTTTTTAATTAATTATGGACTCTGTCCATTCATGAATCTATTATTACTGTTCATCTCTTTCGCTTAGCTTTTGTTCTTAAAAGCAGTCTTCTTTAACCACACCCCGAATTTGGTCATTCATCGTTCTTTTAAGAACATTCAAACTGACCTAACAATTTCCTAGGAATTTACAGGTTAGTCCATCGATACTTTTAAGAGGCTAAGAGACTAACCATATACTAAGTAATATAGATTCATGATAAAATTCATAAATTTATAAACAAATAATTAACATATCACATGTGATTTACAACACACATAATATACATATATGGGAAGTTTACTAGAAACATAAATATGAAAACTTACATTATTTAGAACAGAGTGAAGTTTCCCTTTCGGGAAACTCGAACGACTTCAAAAGAACTTTACAAAAGTTTTAAAACAAACTTAAAACAAAGAACTAAATTTTATTTTTTTTTAAGTAATTATGAAGAGGAAGAAGCTTTGGGAAAACTTTGGATTTGCTGGTAGTGGATTTTCTCGCTCTCTACCTTCTTCTTCTGATACTGTCTGCTTATATACATATTTCTGGACTTCAAACTCCGGACTTCAAAATGAAAAAGAGTCTTACCTTTTCCGTCGGGTGCGCATTGGGCCTCATCGCACGTGAAATGATTCCTTCTTTTTTGCATTATTGTTAGTCCTTTGTCTGATGCATTGTCTATCTACGTAAAAGTCTAATACTTATCCCTTATTTAGTGCCTATAAAGTAAAGACGCGTCCCAACAGTTTTTCCACACGTGTGGTAGTGAGTAAAGTGGGACTCACATTTTTTGACAAAAGAGGCATTCCTCTTTAAACCACTATATTATTACACTTATATATATATATATATTCCTGATCTTAATATGCCATTAGAATCAGATTATTTAATAATAGAGACAGATGGGAGTTTTGATGGATGGGGTGCGGTATTAAAATCAAGACCACATAAATATAGTTCTAAAAAAGAAGAAAAAATATGTGCTTATCAGAGTGGAAAATTCAAAGAAAAAGGTAATAAAGCTAGTATAGATGTTGAAATTTTAGCTGTAATATATGGTTTAAATAGTTTTCGAATTTATATTCTAAATAAACCAGAAATATTAATAAGAACAGATTGTGAAGCTATAGTAAAATTTCATCAGAAAATTAATGATAAAACAAGTAGTAGGAGAAGATGGTTAAATTTTTTAGATACTATATCTATTTATCATTGTATAACTTTTGAACATATAAAAGGAAATGATAATAGCATTGCAGATCAATTAAGCAGATTATTGATCAAAGTTTAATTTCTAAATTTTACAGAATGAGACCATCCTTACAAGACAAGGGCAAAGGAGTTCAACCTCCAACCCCAGATTTTTCAGACTTATATAAACAGACAGTATTATCTAATTTACATTTCAGACCATTAAATACTTTTTGATCTTTGATTTTATGGATTGTGCTTAATAGAATATTTTATTTGTATGTTTAAATTGGCGGGAAAATGAAGACGTTTTGAGGTAAAACGAATTAATGATGGAAGGTTGAAAAAGAAATTGAAACACCCCACAAATAATGACCTAAGCTAGAGCCTCACATTATGAATAATGACTTAAAGATGGTTAAAATAATGTTTCTAGACCTAAACTATTGTAATTATCCTGGTTTGGTAGCATTAGAGTCTAAACGTCAAGGGACGACCAAGATGTTCTGAAACTAGTCTTTTATGTGATGGTGTGTTCTAGTATATTTTTCATGTCGTTATGTGTTGTTTGGAGTCTAAAATCAGTGGAGGTGACCCTAGTGCATTAATAGTCATTTTAGGGTGAAAATGTCCTGGCACGACTCCACAAGGACCAACATGAGGGTCCTTGAGGAGGACTCAAGCTTAGGTTAAGCTAAGAAGCTGCAAAGGCAGCGTGCACGCAGAAAGTTAAGGGAGCTAGTCTGCGTGACGGACATGATCCACCAATAACCAAAAAGTTTGTCCGCGACGAAAATTCCAAAAAATAAAAGTCAAGTTAGACTTAATTAAAAGGGTCCAACTAGTGTAGTGGTGTTTTGGGTACTTTCGAATTTATTATAAACGGTTTAAATTATTTTTACCCCACTTAAACAATAAAAAAGAAAACCTAAAATTAAAAATAAATATCTCTCCCTTCTCTCTAAATTATCTATCTACCCAAATCCTCCATTAAAGAACTTTCAAGCTCCAACTGTCAACCAAAATTTCATAGGCTTTTCAATACTAAGGTATGGTGATTCTTTATCTAGAGTTAGATTTCTCTCTAGAGCCAATTTTCAAATAGTTTTCAAGTTTCCAAAAGATGATCAAAACCCCATTCTTCCTCAAACACATGGGTTCTTTCATTAAATCATTCAAACGAATCATTATGATTACATTATGGTTTAATTGCAGATTTCAAGTGAAAAACTCCATGAACCCATGATCCCTCTAATTCCTTAATTTTGGCTTGTAAAGTTGGTTTTGATAATTGTGATTGTCTATAAATATAATTGTATTTAGATTGCTTTATAGTATTGATTCTTATTGTTATGTATCTCTATATATGATGAATTGTGGATATATGGAGGAGTTGGTGATCTTGGCCTTATGGGCGTGATGATGGGTAAATTCTCTTGTTGTATTGAAAGTGGAATAATGGTGAATTGTGATATTGGAGAATGGTGAGTTGATTCAATTGCTTAGTACAGTAGGATTGTTTTTGTATGGTTTTATCCACTTCTAATGGAGGAATTACCTCTTGTTCTTATTATGATTATGATCTTGATGTTTCTATGAGGTGAATTAAAGGTTGGTTATGTTGTTATGTGGAAGATATGCATATTGTGAAGTTGTTATATGATGTTTAGATGAACTTGTATAAAGCTATATGATACTGTTAATGAAAGCATATTTCCTCTATATGTTGGTATGTGGTGATCATAGACTATGAAAAGTCTCTATATGTTGATATGGTGTCTTGTTTAGGTAGACCTAGTTGTCCCTACTTGATACATGAGTGATAAATGAGGTATTCTAGAGTGTGTCTTGAACCGGTAGAACTAAGAATGGTTCCCTTTCTTTATGAGTCTAGAACCCTAAGTGAATGTGAAACCTTGAATATAAAAAGAGGGTTTATAATGAAGTGAATCAGATAGACCTAGCATGGTACCCGTTTCATGAATGAGTTATCCGAATGAACCATAATCGATAGACCCTTGTGGATCCCTTCATGGTACAGTTATTGTGAGTTGATAGACTTAGGGATGGCACCATCTTTAATTCTCTTATGAATGAAATTACTCTATGAGAACCAAGTCCAGGCACCGATTGGATATTCTTAAGGTAGTAGCTCTAATTGAATATGATACTAGAGTACAAAAAAAACTTTTTATATCCCCTAAACCATGTGCCTACATGGTATGTGTCCTTAGTTCTATCTTTGGAAAGTAGAACACCTTCCAGGGTGTAGGGTCTTATGACACCGGATTTCATACCTAGATAGTCTGATCTATGTTGGTCAATGCCTATTCTAATCATGTGTGATGTACACTTTAGCTATTGGAGAGGTTCTACAACATGTAGGTAGTAAAATGATACGTTATATACACATGAAACAAGTAGGATTTGAAGGTACTAGAGTGGGTTCCCTAGGTATTCCATGACCATTAAGTGAAGTCTCTTAAATGCATGAATGTTTCCTTTAGTATCTCTAGTAATAATTCTTAACTTGTTGTGGTCGTGATGATAAGGAAATATCCTTATCTTTGGTAGCCTTAAAGAACAATCAGGTGTGTATGGAGAGGTTGTATGGGAGGTATCTTCATGTCTTACTTAAGTGGGTCTTAGGATTACCTTAGATAGAATGTCGAAATGGGTTACTTAAAAAATATGGTCATATCTTGTGAATTGTGAGTGTATAATCTTGTATATTGATGATTGACTTGTATGATGTCTTCTATACTTTGTTAATTATACTTTATCAAATTAGCATTAAAAGCATATTTCAACTAAAATGTCCCTTTTTGCATGGTTTGTTGCATGGTCATCATACTTAGTGATTAATTGTACTAATTCCATAATTTCATCTAATTCTACAAGTGTAGGCGTGGGAAAGTGAGGATATCCCTAGAGGTGAGGCTTGGGACTTAGATTGTTCTCTCAAGACTCTTTGTATGTCCTCACGTGTTCGAGGACATGAACACTGTTTCTAGTTTTATTTCATTTAAGACTTTGTATTCGACATAAGTTTCATTTCAATGTAAGGGTCATTTCCCTAGTTTGAGATTTTTAACGTTTGAGTCTATGTTGGATTATGCGAAACTAAAATTATACTTGCTTATAAGCACTTCTTTTAAAAAGTGTTATTGGTTTCAAACCTTATCATTTTATTTTAAATGGTTATAAATTTCTACACTATTTTATGACAATGTGATGAATGAATGCTAAAAGCTTCTATAAGACCTCCGAGAGGTCAAGTACGTCGTGTCGTGACTTATAGGTGCTCTCGGGTCATGAAAAAACATGGTATCATACACATATTATGAAATGTTCTTTAGGGTCCAATGTCTCATGAGGCCATGTCTAGTAGAGTCCAGTTTATCGGTTTGAGTCGCGACACATCTATGAGGGAGAGGCTATAGGAAGATAGAAGTTTCACTTTCTTCATTACTCTTGTGTCATTTCATAGAATTGTGTTCTACAAGTGTCTTTTCCTAATCTCTTCTCTTGTGTATATAGGATATGAGTACAAGAAGAACGCCTGCAAGAAGTGTGGATGAGGAAGTAGTGAATGAGCGAGTTTCTCCCTGAGGTCAACAAGTCCCTATAGTATGAGGAAGTAGTAAATGAGAAAGTTTCTCCCTGATATGAACAAGTCCCTATAGTTAATTAATGGAATGAGGTTCCGGTGGTTCCCCTGGACATGAGTGATGAGGAGGTTAGAAGGGCTCTTCTTACCCTATCCCGAGCCATGAAGTCTCAACCAAATAGAGATGTGTGGCATAGGGTTAATGCTCTTGAGAGTACTATGGCCTCCTACCTTTCCTTGCTCTAAGATGGGAGAGGATCCCAAGCGTTCTTCGATAACGTTCAGAAGATAGTCCATGCTATGGGTGTGTCTTCTAGGGAGAAGGCGGAGTTGGCTTCATTCAAATTGAAAGAGGTTTCTCAAAGTGTGGTACACACAATGGAAGGACAATAGGCCGGTTTATTCGAGTCCTATATAGTGGGAAGAGTCTAAGGAAGCATTCTTAGGGAAGTACTTTCTTCGTGATAAGAGGGAGGTTAAGATTGAGGAGTTTATATACCTTAGGCAAGGAAACATGAGTATTGAGGAGTATTATTTGAAGTTTACCTTGTTGTCTAAATATGCTCCATCTTTGGTGTCTAATCCTACAGAAGATATGAGTAGGTTTATGACCGATGTTTACGATCTTGTAAAGGAATAATTCCGTACGACAATGCTCCATGATAATATGACTCTATCTGGGCTTATTTTGTATGCTTAATTAATTGAGGAGTCTAAGCTTGCAAGGAGGGTTAGAGATGTGAAGACGGGAAGAACCGATGAGCAAGGTCAACCTAGGTTTAAGAAGACGGCTCCAAATAAAGATGTTCCTAGTGCTCCTAAGGCTAACTATGATAGGGGTTGTGGTTCCCAACTTGATAAACCTATTTTCTCTAATTGTGGGAAGAAAAAATTTGGGAAGTGTCTAGGCGGTAGTTATGGATACTATTGTTGTCGGAAGAATGATCACAAGGTGAGAGATTGTCCTATTATTTTTACTAGAGGAAGAGATATCAAGCAAGCTCCCCATAATTGTCCGATTGTTGGTGAATAAATGATGAATATTTTCTATGCTCTTCAAGCTAACAAGGAAGAAAATCCGGGCAAAGGTGTTGATAAGTTATAATTCCCTTTTTGTTTGGTGATGGGATCTTATGGTGTTGGACCATAGTAATTAGAGATACGTTTCTCCCAAGTGGGGGAGAGTATGGTGAATAGTTGGGTTGATGGATTTTGTCTCTTCTCTTCTATTCTATTCAACCTTAAGAGTTAGAATTTCCTAGTAGCATGTTGCATTTTTGGGGAGACTTTTTGAAAATGAGTTTTCCTTGATACTCTTATAATATTGCATGTTTTCATGAGTTTCTGTTTAAATGGTATAATAATCCTTAATTATTTGGTCTCTCATGTTGATGTGCATCTATAGTAAATTCCCTAAATGTTGCGTGCGTAAACCTATGATCATGTTTAAAAGTGATATACTTCTTTTTGAAAATATTGCATAATTGTGCATTTATAAGAAATGGAAATGATGTGCTTAAAAATAATGTGACAATCATGACGATGTGAGGAGAAGGAAGTTCCTCCAATGTGAAATGATAAATGTAAAGTTGTAATGCATGATGAGTTGTAGATGTTGTTCTTACCTTCTTGTTGTACCTTAAGTCTCTCGTATGTGGAGTTGATGTTACTCCTAGTTGTTGTACTGAATATATGTTGATTTTATGATGATGGGATGCTAGTCTTGAGTCTTTATCTTTTGAAAGTGTTTTAAGTGTGTTACTGTCATTCGAGGACAAATGTTTTCCAAGTGGGAGAGTATTGAAACACCCATAAAATCCAATGACCTAAGCTAGAGCCTCACATTATGAATAATAACTTAAAATGGTTAAAATGATATTTCAAGACCTAAAATATATTACTTAACCTTGTTTGGTAGCATTAGAGTCTAAACATCAAGGGACAACCCAGACGTCTGCAAATAAGTCTTTTATGTGTTAGTGTGTTCTAGTATGTTGTTCATGTCTTTATGTGTTGTTTGGATTCTAAAATCAGTGGAGGTGACACTAGTGTCTTAATAGACATGTTTAGGGTCAAAACATCCTGGCACGACTCCCCAATGACCAATCTAAGGGTCCTTGAGGAGGACCCAAGCTTAGGCCAAGAAGCTGCCAAGATAGCGGGCAGGCAGATAGTTCAAGGAGCTACTCCGCGTCGCAGACATGATCCACCTAGAACCAAAAAAATATTTCACATCGCGTACGCGGTCTCGGACCTCTCTGTCCCAAATCTAATTTCCAAAAACTCCAGGTAACACCTCCACGTCGCAGACTTGTTCCGCGATGAAAATTCTGAAAATAAAAGTCAAGTTAGACTTATTTAAAAGGGTCCAACTAGTGTAGGGGTGATTTAGGTACTTTGGGGATTTATTATAAACGGGTTTGAAGTAACTTTTACCCTACTTGACCAATAAAAAATTAAACCCCAAAATTAATAATCAAAAGGTCTCGCTTTTCTCTAAATTATCTCTCTACCCAAATCCTCCATTGAAGAACTTTTTAGCTCTGAGGAAAAGGATCAGTTCTCCAAGCTTTCAACCCAAATTTTGTGGGATTCTCAATACTAAGGTATGGTTACTCTTTATCTAGAGATATATTTCTCTCTAGAGCCAATTCTCAAATAGTTTTCAAGTTTCCAATAGATCATCAAAACCCCAATTCTTCCTTAAAATCATGGGTCTTGCATTAAATGGTTTCAAACAGATGATTATGATTATATTATGGTTTAATTGCTGATTTCAAGTAAAAATCTCCATGAACTCATGATCCCTCTAATTCCTTAATTTTGGCTTGTAAAGTGGATTTGATATTTACAATTATTTATGGATAGAATTGTATTTATATTGCTTTATATGATGACTTTTGTATATAAGGATGAGTTGGTGATCTTGGCCTTATGGGCATGATGATGGGGAAATTCTCTTGTTTTATTGAATGTTGAATAATGGTGAATTGTGATATTGGAGAATGGTGAGTTGATTCAATTGCTTAGTACAGTAGGATTGTTTTTGTATGGTTTTATCCACTTCTAATGGAGGAATTACCTCTTGTTCTTATTATGATTGTGATCTTGATGGTTCATAGAGGTGAATTATAGGTTGGGTCTGTTGTTATGTAGAAGATAGGCATATTGTGAAGTTGTTATATGATGTTAAGATTAACTTGTATAAAGCTATGTGATATTGTTAATGAAAGCATGTTTCCAATAAATGTTGGTATGTGATGACGATAGACTATGAAAATTCTCTATATGTTGATATGATGTCTTGTTTAGGTAGACCTAGTTGTCCCTACTTTATACATGAATGATAAATGAGGTATTCTAGAGTGTTTCTTGAATCGGTAAACCTAAGAATGGTGCTCCTTCTCGATGAGTATAGAACCTTAAGTGAATGTGAAACCCTTAATATGAAAAGAAGGTTTATAATGAAGTGAATCAGATATACCTAGCATGGTACCTATTTCATGAATGAGCTATCCTAACGAACCATGATCGGTAGACCCTTGTGGATCCCTACGTTGTAGAGGTATTGTTAGTTGGTAGGCTTAGGGATGTTACCTTCTCTAATACTCTTATGAATGAAATTACTCTATGAGAACCAAGGCAAGGCACTGAGTGGATATGCTTAAGGTAGTAGCTCTACTTAGTATGTGACAAGAGTAGAAAGAAGCCTTTTGATATCCCCTAAACCATGTGCCTGCATGGGATGTGTCCTTAGTTCTACCTTTTGAAAGTAGAACACCTTCAACAGTGTGAGGTCTTATGACACCGGATTACATACCTAGCTAGTGTTGTCTATGTCATTTAATGCCTATTCTCATCATATGGGATGTACATTTCAGCTATTGGAGAGGTTTTATAAAGTGTAGGTAATAGAATGGGATTCGATCTACACATGACATGAGTAGACTTTGAAGGTACTATAGTGGGTTCCTTAGGTCTTCCAATACCATTATGTGAAGTCCCTTAAATGCATGAATGTTTCCTTTAGTATCTCTAGTAATGATTGTTAACTTGTTGTGGTCGTGTTGCTAAGGAAATATACTTATATTTGGTAGCCTTTAGAAACAATTAGGTGTGTATTGGAGATGCTGTATGGGCGGTCTCTTTATGTCTTACTTAATTTGGTCTTAGGATAATGTTGGATAGAGGGTGTAAAAGGCTAAATGGGTTACTTAATAAACATGGTCATATCTTGTGAATTATGGGTGTATTATTTTGTATGTTGATGATTGACTTGTATGAAGTCTTTTATACTTTGTTTATGATACTTTATCAAATTAGCATGAAAAGCATAATTCAACTAAAATGTCTTTTTTTGCATGGTTTCTTGCATGGTCATCATACTTAGTGTTTATTTGTACTAATTCCATATTTTCCTCTGTTTCTACAAGTGTAGGTGTGCGCAAGTAAGGAGATCCTTGGAGGTGAAATATCCTTATATTTGGTAGCCTTAAGAAACAATTAGGTGTGTAATGGAGATGTTGTATGGGCGGTCTCTTCATGTCTTACTTAAGTGGGTCTTAGGATAATGTTAGATAGAGGGTGTAAAAGGCTAAATGGGTTACTTAATAAATATGGTCATATCTTGTGAATTATGGGTGTATTATTTTGTATGTTGATGATTGACTTGTATGATGTCTTTTATACTTTGTTTATGATACTTTATCAAATTAGCATGAAAATCATATTTCAACAAAAATGTCTCTTTTTGCATTGCTTCTTGCATGGTCATCATACTTAGTGTTTATTTGTACTAATTCCATATTTTCCTCTATTTCTACAAGTGTAGGTGTGCGCAAGTAAAGAGATCCCTGGAGGTGAAGCTTGGGACTTAGATTTTTCTCTCAAGACTCTTGGTATGTCCTCATATGTTCTAGGACATGGACTATGTTTCTAGTTTTATTTCACTTAAGAATTTGTATTTGACATAAGTTTCATTTCAATATAAGGGGCGTGTCCCTAGTTTGAGATTCTTAACGTTTGGGTCTATGTTAGCTTATGTGAGACTAGATTTCCACTTTCTTATAAAGACTTCTTTTAAAAGTGTTTTTGGCTTCAAGACTTATGACTTTATTTGAAAAGGTTTTAAATTTCTGCACTATTTTATGACAATGCGAATAATGAATGCTAAGGGCTTGTATAAGACCTCTGATGTAAGATCCCGAAAATGTCTTAGGTTAACTAGATCTTAACATGTTGGTAATGATGGTATAAGGTCCTAAATATGTCTATAATGTGGTATTGTGGTAGGGTCTGCGAGTTTAGGTGCATTGGAAGTCAAACGTCAAGGGACGACCAAGACGTTCGACGACTAAGTCACCTATGTGCCTCATATGTGGTTTTATGTGTTTATGTGTTATTCATGAGGTTATAAGGTCCTTAAATGAGTTATTATGGTTTATATAGGCAGTGTGCCAAGTTTCGTGAAGTTTGGAGGTCAAACGTCCAATAACGTTCATGACGTTCGAAACATTTACCTTGAAACAACCTTGTGTGTCTAGGCATGTTTCATCGAGTTTTACGTGTTCGTTTTGGATGAAATTCATGTGAGGGGTCCTAAAATCATGTACGAGTATGTTTGGGTTAGAAACTTCTGGGAAAACATCCCCAAGGACCATCCAAGGGTCCTTGAGGAAGGACCCAAAGTAGGTGTCCAAGACTGCCCAAGACAGCCTACCAACGGAAGGCAATCGACGCCCAGTAGGTAAATCTACGACCCGTTGGTCATGTGTAGTTGATTAGGACTTAGTAAGGGGATAGGACAGACCAAAGGTGAGTCTCTTAACCAATCTACAGAAGGACAGGACGGTCCATTTGTGGACAAACAGTCCGTTGACTGCCAAACTTCGATTGGTCTGTCCGCGTGCAGTTCAGTGTTAAGTGAGGGGTGAACTTGTAAGTTCACCCCACGTCAAAATAAGGGTATTGGAGGTTCCTTAAGGGTCTTTTGGGTATTTTAACTGTGTTTATAAGCCTAAAACATTTAGAAGATTTCATTCTTCAAAATCAAAAATCCAAATTCCCTTAGAAATTCCTAGAACTCCATTGGAGCCAAAACTCAAGGAAGGGCTTGGATTGGAGAACTGAGTGGAGATTCTTCATCAAATTAAAGAATTAACTTCATTGAGGTATGTATTTTATCCTTTAAACTCTATTCATCAAGGAGCCCAACTTTCAAAGATGTTTTCTAAAGTTTTCAAAGTTGAATTGTCCAATTTCATGATCTACACATGGGTTCTTACATAAGTGGTTTTTATGCATTGTTTAGTTATTGAATTGTTATTAATTTGATGATGTTAACTCAATTAACCTATGAACCCATGAAATTGATGAACCCTAGTTTTTGACTAAGTTATGTATTACTTGATATTAATTTAATATTTATGAATTCTAACGTAGTTTTCTATGGGCTATTGATTGATGTAATAATTTTGTTCAATTGATATCTAGGTTGTATTAGATTGATGAATCTATATTGAATTGACCTATTTTCATTGATGTTTTAATAGTTGCATTGAATTATTGTTCATGGCCATTGGTAAGGGACTTATGGTGTTAAATTTGTTGATTTAGTATCGAATTGAGGTGTTCAGAATGGACTGGTGGTACGCTGACCTATTTCCTTTTATTTAATGTTAATTAGACTTCAATTATATTGTGATTGGTATGGTACACTTATGGTGGCAGTGTTATGTGCTTTACTTGCAATTGGCGTGGCCTTGTCGGCGTTATTTTAAGTAATATGATGATCATGGCCTTGTCGGCAACTACTTGAAGTAACATGGTTATTTGTGTAGTTGATTATGTGAAGTATGATGATATCTATCTACGTGATAAGTAATGTGAAAGTATATGTGTTCTTCTATTGATGATATTTAGGTGATCATGTTAGACTATGACTTTGGCTTTATGTGTATAGTCTTAGGGTTGATGTATGTTATCCCTACTTGACTATATGAGTCTATGATGGTCATATTGATGATAATATGATAGTGTATACGATGACTTAAAGAGGATATGGTTATTTCTCTGTGTTTCTAGAATGACATGTAATATGTGTTAAAGTGAAGTATGTTGTGTCTTGTTTTGGTTGACTTGTGTCCCTTACTTGATGCATGTATGAATGTGAATATGAGATGTCTTGACTTAGGATGCTAAAGTCTATTAGTCTTGAATGTATTAATGATATGTGACCTTAAATGATGTTAAGAGGGTCCTTTATGTGAAACCTTGAACATATTGGTAAGGTTATGAATGTTGAAGTCGAAAGTCGTTATGGTATCCTTCAAGTAAAGAAATGATAGAATGAAGTTTGATTGGCTGGAACGACATCATGTCAAACCTTAGCAAAGTCATGCTGAGATTCTTGTCGTCATTGTGAGGTATCCTTAGTGGACCTTTCGTTAGTAGGGTAAATGTGATTGGGTTATGAACTTGATATGGAACCCCTTTATATGAACCTTAAATGTTAATTACTCTATGAGAACAAAGGCTAGAACCGAGTAAGTATGGTAAGGGAAGTAGTTCTTGTTAAAGAATGATACTAGGTTATAAAGCATGCCCTTCATATTCCTTAACCATGTGCCTACATGGGATGTTTCCAAGTTTTAACATTGCCAAGTAGAACACTCTCATCGGAATAGGATAGAACTTTGGATTCCATGTCTTGCTATCATGGTGTATATCGTTTATTGCCTATTCTCATCATATGGATACCTACTAGCATTAGAGAAGTTTTATGAAGTTTTAGGTGGTAGTATGGGACGCTATCTAGACATTGCACAATAGGCTTAGAAGGTGTTAGTTAGAGTCCCTAGGTATTTCCAAGACCATTATTTGAATGTTCTTATGTGATAAATGAGTCCTAAATGAACTAATGAATATAATGACTTAAGTAAGAAAGTATGCTAATTTAATAAGTACTTATCTAGAGTAGTTAAGGTCTGTGTAGTTAAGGTGTGAAGGGGGCGTAGGAATGGTCACTTCGTATCTTACCTATATAAGTCTTAAGTATTACTCTAGTTAGGCAAAATAGTTGAATATGTAGACATGATCTAAACTTAGGTAGTCTTAAGGATTATTTAGGTAGTCTTGAAGAGGTCAATCGTGGACATTATCTTCTTGATTTACTTAAGTAAGTCTTTTGATAGCCTTGGTAAGGAAAATTTCATATTACCTATGTGTTGATGTAGTGAGTGAGAATGATTCTATCATGGGTAGTCTATAGGATCTCTTAAGTGTGTGTGTAACGGATTGTATGGGAGGTCGCTTCACAACTCACTCAAGTGAGACTTAGAATCACCTTTGGTAGAGGAAATCTAATGTTCATATGTTTGATGTCTTGTAATTGTGTATGTGTCTTATTATAAGTAGTCTTGAGGGTCATTTAGGCATGCTTAGGGAGGTTGTATGGGCGGTCTCTCTATGTGTTGCTTAAGTGAGTCTTAGGATAGATTTTAGTGAGAAGACTACATGCTAGAACAGGTTGAAAGGAATAAGAAAGACTTCACTGTAACAGTGAAGCAATTCACTATACAGTGAATATAGCTCACTGTAAGGTTACACCTAAAAATGCTTTAAATTGCTTAAATGTTATCTTATGTGTTTATAAGTTGATAAATTTTGTTCTTATGATTATGATATGATTTTTAAATGAAAAGATGCATATTTCTAATAAATGTCCGTTTTCATGATTTAGGATAATGTCATACTTAGTACATGTGGTTGTACTAATCCATGCTTTTATGTGTCTCTATAGTTATTGGTAGGTGATGAGCATTTGGGAAACAATACTTGGATCGTAGCATCATTCAAGTGAAGTTGAAGTATATCCTCAATTGACTCGAGCACATGTATAGATGTCTTTTCTGTTTCTTATTGAAGTATTGTAATATACTAAGTATTTCTATTTTCGTATTGTTATGGGCCGTGTCCCAAAAGTATTCTCGTGTCTTAACTTTGATGAGATTGAGACTTAGTATTTCCTATTATTTTATATGAAATAATTTTTTAAAGACTATGAAATATTTTGTGAAAAGTTTTAATTTCGCACTACTTTTCATTATGCATATGCGATGAATGATATGTAAGGGCTTGTAAAAGATCTCCGAGAGGTGAAGTACTACAGTTGCAATCCGAGATTGACCCTAACTTATAGGGTGTGATTTCGGGATGTGACATCCGAGAGGTTGAGTACGCCGTGTCGCGACTTGGGGGTGCTCCCGGATCGCGACAAAAATTAAGAAGGCAACTTAATGAATTAAATTAAATTAAATAATATATACTATATAAGAATGACATTCTTGCAAATTGCGAATTGGAAAATGAATTTCTGCCACGTGCAGCAAGGGAAGAGAAGAGTACAAATTGAAGAGCGGCTACATTGTTTTACGCGTACAGGAATTCTTATTCCTTTTTGTTTTGGATTCCTGATTTTTTTTTTTGGACTCAATTGTTTTATTTAGGGTTTTCTACATCTATAAATAGCCCATAAGAATAATTATTTAGGCTGGAGGATATAATGTAGAAAATAACTTTTGATATCAGGTTTTTTTCTTCTCTTCTCTTTTATTTATTTTCTTATAAATCTTTATGATTTGTTGTAATTTCTCTATATCTATGTGGAGTTAAAACTTTTGTTCTTGGATTATATTTGGTTATGAAATGATTGTTTAGTGATTTTTATTTTGCATAATTGTTTATCATATTGGTTGTTCCTATATTCTTGTGATTATTATTTTGTTGTTTGATCACTATTAGAATAAATTTATTTTTTTTTATTTTAAGTTGGGAGAGGAGCAGAGTGATAGAACATGGAATATAAGGAGCATGATCTTTTCTTGCATTTCACTTGATTTGATTTGTCTCTAGGATGGGATATACCTAGGTACTTTGCTTGGCTTATGTACGGGATGACAACTTAATTCTCCATAGTTGATTCAGTCTATCCACCCCTTAAGACGTGAGTATCACATATCATTGTGGTGAGGCGAATGTGGTGGTAGGTTATCTTATTCGAATATAGATAGGAAGTTTTGCTCAGTTTGCGGATGATAATAAATATTAACATGTGATGTTCATACATTGGCCTGATTGGGTGTTCACTTTGTTGATTCCAAAGAAGGTGGTTTAGTTGTTCAAAATGGCTTGGGATTATAGTTTGTATCACATGTGAAGGCTAAGCAAGATCTTGATCCGATAAATTTAACGTGGAAACCCTCTTCGGTGTGAAGAGTAAAAACCACAATGACCAAAGCTCCACTATAATTAACAAGAGTTACAAAAGTTTCCTCCAAAATGGTCACCAACAAACTGCCAAACAATGAGCAACACAACTACAAGATAGCACCAAAAACTAGAGAAACAAAAGAAGCTAAGCTATATTGGGCGATGCAAAATAGAATTAGTATATATGATAATACTTTCTCTGTCCCTATTAATTACTTGTCCATATTGTTTCTATTAGTTGTTCCTATTTACTTATCCATTTTGACAAATCAAGAAAGGATAAAAAAATTCCTATTATACCCTCATTTAAACTTCTTGAAAATTTCTAAGTTTTAATTCATCCTTTTTGAAATTATAATTAATAAGGGTAAAATTGTAACTTCACTATACTAATTATTGTTATCTTAATATGTGTGTCATTTTTAAAGTCAACAACTAAATAGGGACGAAAGGGGTGATAAATAGTAATGCATAGAAAACACAACACAAGAATGTGTGAGGTCATAATCATTTGTCATACATGTGAGAGGAATAAGCTATATCAAATATAAAAATACAGAGTTTTTTTTTTAATAAACCTTTTATTACTAAGATCACTTACAAGAGAGAGGGGGACATATTGCCTAAACCTCATCCCAAATAACACCAAAAAGGAAATCTACTAAAAAAAGTAAAGACTCTCATATGAGAGTTTCCTGAAGGGAAGGCATTTTCTATCAACAAAATAGGATTATGCCTTCCCTTTTATCATTCTAGGTGGTTCGTAGTGCCATCCCGAGTGTTTTTCTTTTTTAAATCTAAATGAAGCAAGATTGAGTCTGTACATTCTCATTGGTCTTACAGTCGAGTCGGGCATATCTTCTTCCTTTGAGAATATATAATCCATGTTCCTCGTAGTAGCATGTCTTGAAAGAGCATCAGCTACACAATTTGCCTCCCTAAAGGAATGGATGATCTCGCAATTCATATTTTGTATCTTCTTTTGGATTTTTCTCATTGTTTTCCTTAGAGTCCAAGGCATTGGAGTCAATCCCTTGATCATATTCATTGCTATTTGACTATCCATCTCCAAAATTATGTGAGAATTTGAGTTTTCATGGCACCATTCAGTTCCATGTAAAGTCGCCTGCAATTCACAAGAGTTGTTAGTAGAAAATTGGGTAGATTTAGCAAAAGCCATGACCATCTTTCCATTTTTTTCCCTAACGATTCCTCCTATTCCATCCAATCCTTGTCCAGGTATGAAGCTTCCATTTGTATTCAATTTCCATATGTTTCCTTGAGGTTTTGTCCAATAGACTGTGATGCTAGTGATTTTTGGTTTATAATTTTCAACAATCAATCATATAGTACTCCATCCCCATTTACTGTCCATCGTGCTGTATTTTTTTGGAAATAACCACCTGCATATTAAATAAAATTTGGTTAATTATTCTGAACAGAGAGATATTTTTACCGTCATACCTCTTGGCATTCCTTGTTTTCCAGATTTCCCACAAGATAAAAAAATGGTGTTACGTGTAGGAGCATCTTGTGTACTTCATTCCTAGCGTTTGTTTGCCACCAATAATCAAGAACCCCCTGCACATTGGCATTGTGAGTAATAACAAGTGGTCTGGTCACATAGTTCCACACTTTAATGACAAAATCACTAGTAGTGAACAAGTGATCAAGAGTCTCTAGTTGAGTATTCCTACAACAGGAGCACCTCGTGTCCATTTGAATACCAAAACTTATGTTAATACTATCAATGGGAAGTTTTCTTTTCACAACACTCCACATAAAGAACGAAACTTTAAATGGAATTTCTTTTCCCCAAATCTTATCATACATAGTTTTTTTTTTTGTCTAATTAAGTTTCAGGCCGATAAGCATGAGAAATTTCCAGTTGAATTTAGGCTCCATATGCACTTGTCGCTATCTCTCATATCTCCAATATCTATCTGAACCACTTCTTGCACCAGATTCTCAGGAAGAACCTGCCTAAGAAAGTCTCGATCCCATCGATTACCTTGGAGAAATTGTCTCACTGTGTTGCTGCCAGGTTTTCTTTGTAATCGGACTCTGTTGTCTAAAGGACCCTTATTAGGCCAGTTATCCCACAAGAAATATGCATTATCTTCATTGATTTCCCATTTGATACTTTGTTCCACAATTGGCCTACTATGAAGCAAATTTCTCCAAGCATTGGAATTTTTTGAGTTAATAACTTTGGCCACCATATTGGTTCTAGGACAGTATTTGGCCTTCATAAAGTTGGACCACAAGTTATTCTTGGTCTTCAGCCTTCACCATCTCTTGACAGTGAAGGCCTTGCAAATGTCATGGAGTCTTTTAAAGCCTAATCCACCTTCTTCAATAGGATAACACATATTTTTCCATGAAGACCAATGATGTATGTTCTTAATGTCTCTCTTTCCCCAAAAATATTTTGAAAAATAGTCCTCAATTTGATAAAGAATAGTCTTGGTAGGTTCAAGAGCAGCAAATGTATGAAGGGTTTGGGATTGTAAAATATACTTAATGATAAGAGACTTATCACCTGGAGAGAGGAAGTTATTATGTCATCCACTAGATTTATTGATGACTTTAGTAGCCAAATCAGCCAACAAACTATTTTTCTTCTTACCGGTATAGATAGGGCACCCCAAATGATGAAAGGGAAAAGTAGAATGATTATATCCAGTCCACTTCTTGATTTTCTTGTTAGTTATGTATTGGACATCTTGATGAGTGATAAAATAACTTTTATCCTTGTTGATTTCCTGGCCAGAGGAATCTTGGTATTTCTTCAGTTCTCTCATGATCACTTGATAGATTTCTTATTGATGGAGGAAAACAAGACAATATCATTAGCATAACATAAGTGATTGACTTGAGGGCCATTCATTCACATAGAAAATCCTTTGAAATCATCTTTGTGATTAAGCTGATTAAGGGGTTTTGAGAGTGCCTAACAAATAGAGCTGGGGAGAGAGGATCACCTTGATTGAGCCCTCTAGAAGAGTTGAAGAAACCATGTCTAAACCCATTAACAATTATAGAATACCAATTGTTAGAGATGAGCCTATAGATGAGCTCAATGAAGTGCTCGTTGAATCCCAATTTTCTGAGGACATTCATAAGAAAAATCCAAGATACTCTATAATAAGCCTTTGATATATCAAGTTTCAAAATCATGTTACCCTTTTGCTCGTCACCTTTAATGCCATGAACTATTTCTTGAGCAAGTAAGATATTCTCAGTAATTAACCTTCCTTTGATAAAACCTGATTGATTCTCAGATATTATCCTAGAAAGGATATGAGAAATTCTCAGAGTCATAATCGTAGACAAAATCTTGTTGGTGAAATTACTCAAACTAATAGGTCTGAATTGAGAAAAATTGTTTGGTGCTTTCACTTTTGGAATCAAGACTAGACATGTGTGAGTAAAGAACTTTGATAGATTGGCACATGTGAAAAAGGAACTCACATACTCTAGCATATCATACTTAATAATATCCAAGTAGACTAGAAAAATAGACCATTGTATCCATCAGGCCCAGCACAACTATTAGGATCAATGGAAAATATAGCATTTCTAACCTCATCCTCAGTCGGGATAGCCTCCAACAATTCATTATCATCATCTGTGACCAATCTGTTTAAGTGGTCCCGGAGATTATTGTTGGTATCTCTGGTATAATCATTACGAGTGAAAAGATTCTTAAAATGGTCAATGGCTTCTTGAGCAATTTGATTAGCGTTTTCCATCCATCTTACAGTAGAATCTTTAATCTTAGTATCTGAGAGTGTCTCCTTTTCCCTTTGATTACACTATAAAAATATTTGGAGATAAGTGTCTCCTTCTTCAGCCCACTTGACCCTGGCCTTTTGCCTCAGAATCTATTCCTGCAGTTTGAGCCACTTGATATATTCGGCTTGAGCTTCATGGAGAAGGATTCGATTATGATCCGAGTCATCCATCTCATATTGTTCTTCCATAAGTCTGTTATGATCTTCCATTTGCTTGACAACTTCAAAAGCATCACCAATGGTTTCTCTAGACCATTGGTGAGAGCCTTAGAAAGATTTTTGTTTGTTCTAGACCCTCTACATCGGGTTACCTTGAATCTACTTACACCACGTTTCCTTAACAATATCCATGAAACCTTCTTGTTCTGTCTAAAAGTTTAAGAACTTGAAGTATCTGATAAAACTAGAGTTGTCATGACCACTTTGAAGTAACAAAGTGTTGTGGTCCGAACCTGTCTTAGGAAGATCATCAATTCTGGTAATAGGAAATGTATTAGACCATGCTTCATTAATAATGACTCTGTCTAGCCTTTTATTGATTCTCCATCTTCTTCTTCTTCCATTACACCAGGTGAAATTACTACCAGTAAACGCAGTATCCATGAGGTCACAGTCAACCATACAATTGATAAAGTTGATACTTTTAGAGAGAGTGTGAGAAAGGCCTCCCTTTTTTTCCTCAACATTTCAAATACTGTTGAAGTCACCAAACACAGCCCAAGGACCATCCACTATATTATGAACTCTCCTTAGACTTTGCCATAGTTTCGTTCTCCTGCTAGCATTGCTTTTGGCATACACAACTGTTATCCAAATGTAATTAGTGTCTCCAATTTTATTGACTTTGAAGGTCAACTGTTGTTTGTGGTGATAGATAAAATTGCAGTTTAAAGAGTCTCTCCAAAAACACCAAATCTTACTATTGTTATTTGATAAAGCATGTTCAAAGCCTAGCAGCTTTCTAAAATCCTCAATATTGTTAGGACCGAGGAAAGGTTTTTGTAAGGATATGAAATTAACATTGTGAAGTTTGACAAGCTTCATGAGTCTGTCAAAGGCTCCTTTAGATCTCATCCCCCTAATATTCCATATAATAGCTTTAATCATTGAAGTTTTAGGAGGTGAGAGCTTTTGTCTATAGTTCTGTCTTGTAATAGTCCTGCCTGACAAATGTGCCCTGCATGACTTCCTTTTTCTTTTGTTTCATTTGTTTAGTACCTCTTGGTGAGAGACCATTTTCTTCAATGATATCTTCAATTTCCTTGGTTATCGGATCCACCGGATCCTTAAGAATAGATATGGCCCCTCTTCCTGGTCATCATCTAGGAATTCCCAAGATTCTTCTACAATATTGTTCAAGTCTGAGTTAGTATGAACATGATCAGAACATTGTGTCCTCCCCATATTCAGAGTCCCTAGAGCTACCACAAGTTGACCACTCATGCCTTTGAGATTATTATCTCCAGATAAGGTAACACATAGTCCCTCTTCTTCTGATTGATTATCTATGAGATTTTCGTTTCTGTGAGGGCTTCCTTGACTCTCATTGTTTATGACGTTATCCTTCTCATCCTCCATGTTGTTGTAATGATTTCCATTTCGATTATGCTTGTTTTTTTTCTCTGTGAGTGTGTTTCTGAAAAATGTTTTTCAATTTTCTCATTTTTGGTTGGGACAAAAGTCTTGGAAAATATTTTCCAAATCATCTCATTTTTCTCAAAATTAAGGAAAATGACTTCCCTTCAAAAATTAAGGAAAACATTTTCCAAAACTCTCCTCCAACTTCAAATTACAATTGTTTAGAAAATATTTTCAATTTTCAAAATTTTATTTGTCACCCGATCCCTGACCCTCAACCCCACCCACCCACAATCGGTCAGCCCCCCACCCCATCCCCTCCCAAAGAAAATTGCGTTCGTTTTTAAAAATATTTTTATTTTAAAACTCCTCCCTCCCCCCCGAAAGCCCCCCCCCCCCTCCCCCAACCGAAAAATTAATTTTGTTTTTAAAAAATATTTTCAACTTGAAAATTTTATTTTTTCAGCTACCCCTGCCCCCCTACCCACCCCTACCAACTAAACATGAAAAAATAAGTCCAAAATCTACTAGTTTTCCAGAAAAACATTTTCTAGGAAAACATTTTCCTTCATACAAGTAATTTTACAATACTTAGGCACACCTTCCTAATCAAGCTTTTGGACAAACCTTTAGCGGATTAACAATATCCTCCTAACCAACCCATAGAGATTTTAATTGAGGCTTTGTCAGGTCAACTTCTACCCTTACTTTTGCCATCCCAGATCTGTTACGATCATCAGTAGCAGGATCAAGAGATAAAGGATTGCCTATTGGACTGAGAATTTGCTTCACATAGTGCCAAGAATGGCAATGAAAAGGTAATCCTGGTATTAGGACCCATATTGGCACGATTGGGGAATCTTCCTCGGGCCTAAAATCTGGTGTCCATCTTTGTAGCCACATAACTATGTCATCAATTTCCATAGATTTCTTGAACCAAACAGTTTTACAATCGTCATCATTGGTAACATCAATAAAAACAGTGCGGAAATCATAAGCACCAATTTTGACATCACCTTTTAGAGAAACCTTTTCTGCAAAGACGGATCGGATTCGTGCTATATTGGGTCTTGTTTGGATGAATTTTCCTACGATTGTATATCTGGACTCCTCAGCCATATAACTCTGTAGTGGTCGGCAGTTTTGAAGATGACAGCTGGCATACCATTATGAGTAGTGACTCGAGCCTTAACATTTGGGTTTCCATGTTTAGAAGCCCTAAACTCTGGCTTCTTTGGAGCCGTGATAGCAGCTGCAAAATCAAGGGGATGATTAATTCTTGTCATGGGATTGGTCAATGTTGTTGGTGGTATGTTATTCTCTGCCGAACGCGCCTTGTAAGGGCTGCCCGACTTACCCATACGGTGGTGCGTGGGTGCCAATCGCCCCCAAAATTGCAGTTGTTACCAATGTGAAGAGACGTTACTGAAGTTGTATGGAGAGAGAAATATTTTGTTACCCTTATACTAAACAAGATACATATCATTTATCTCAGAAATCAACTTTCCTTGAAGACTCCATACAGAGGTTTTACATTTATGCATTGATCATAACTTTACGAATACAAGATAAAGAGTACTTTCAATGATCTCATTTCTTATTAAGAGTGACTAATTAAGAAAATAACTATGAAAGAAGATAAGAGCATAATTCTAAGAAATCATCAAGAAAATATGGAATCCTATAAGTAAATATAGATTAAACCGAGAATATATATGAGAAACCTAGCTCGTTAAATTTCAAAAATTATACAAGCCTACATGGGAGATAAAATGGAAAAAAATATATTTTAAGATAGAATTACCTTAGAGTAACCATCAACCATATCTTGAATAATACAACCAGAAGGGAGTCTTCGACAGTTTTGAATTTCACATTATTGTGAACCTTTTTTGATTGCGTCAATAGACACATCCACAACAATCCATAAACCTTCAGCATGTTTTTGACAGAAGCGAAGATATTTTATTTCACGATCAGGAACCATATCAGAAATAATTTGTAGTTCAGATTCAATCTGCAAATCAATATTTTCAAATTCTCAATATAGAAAATCAAAGAATAAACAAAATATGTAAATTTCATCATTATATTGAGTACAAAAAAGTACCAATAGTAGAGCCTCTTAACTTCATCTTCCAGTTGGGCTTGCTCATTCATTAATTGATGTTCATCGACATTGACCAAAAGTTGTAATGTTCATTATTTCCTTCATTGAAATATACTCTGAGTGAAGTTTGTCATATTCTTGTTTCAACAATTTGTTTTCGTGTTGTTCTGATTGCGACTGATCAAAAAACATAATTCATTTTCTTAATTGCTAAAACAAAGTTCACACAATATTAACATTGAGTAAGGAAGATAAAGCATATATATGATGTATCACCTTCATTCGCGATCGTTTATTTTGGAACCAATAATTCACTTGTTTGCTATTCATCGACAATTTTGTTGCGAGTTCTAGTCTTGTTGTTGCATTAGGATATTGATCCTCTTTGAAAGAACTGATGCCAATGAGACAAGAAACAAATTAATATACACAAATTAACAAGTATTCAAAAACAATTGAGACGATACGCACACTTCAAGCTCTTGAATTTGTTCGACACTACGTTTCATCTTTTTTGATGATTTACCACGTCGAGAATCTAGTTCATCTCCAGATGCAAGCTCGTTCTGATTTTCTTTCTCACACATGTCATTCTGATCTTCCATCTTTGATTTCTGCATCAATCTAGGATGTATCAATATAATTGAATATCATATGTGACTATAAAAATATCAAACATTCAGAATCGTTTATGTAAGTAAAGCAAATGAAAAGAAATTAAATATTTATTAAAAATTTTAAATTTTCTATGCTTTAATCAATTTTACTGACCGCTAGATTACACCTAACAAAAACGGACATATATCAAGAGAATACGAAGAGAATAAGTAATGACTCTTCAGGTTATTTTCTTCACTTTTAGATCTTTTTCGGTGGTTAGAGCTTTCCTGTAGCCACCCCTAGTCATTTATGACTTGCTAGGACTGACAGGTCGGACGTTGGGTCATTCATTTGAGTATTGTGAAAGTTCCCATGTTTTAGAGCCTTTGAAACTTGAACGGTTGACTCAGGTCAAAAGTTTAAGAAGACAACCTCAGAACGCAATTCCGATAGTTTTACTAGCTTCAAAAGGACCATTTTTGGCTAGGGGTATGGTTGGTTCAGGTTCCGAGACTCTGGCTTATGTTTATACCTTTAGACATTTTAACTTTGAAGCTTAAACCAAGGTTTGACTTTTGTCAACATTCTTGGTAAACGTGCTCAAATAAGAATTTCATCAGTGTGTTAGATGTGGAATGACAAGTATGTTGTAGAACGTCCTTTCGTGCTATTCCCGAGGCTTCGTGTTTCATTTTGAGCCTTTTTGTGACTTTTAGCTTAAAATGGAACTTGGACCCACTTTTTGTGAAACGACCTTGGATGGAAGTTTCAATGGTTCCCTTGAGTCCGGAATGCCGAATTCTATGAGGTATGTAGATATTTCATTTATGCGCACGAGTTCCAAACAAATTCCGGGCACCCCGTCAAAGAATTGGAGTTTGAGCAAACCAGCTAAAGTCCTTATATCTGGTGCAGGTTTTTAGCGACCGGATTATAGGCCTTTAAAAAGAGGATTTGACTTTTAGCGACAATTTTCGGCTATTAAAATCCTAAAATTTCAGCTTCAGCCCTCATTTTCAAAGTGAGATATCTCGAGCTTGGAAGCTCCTATTGAGATGATTAAAAGTCTTGGACATACACAATCTTTATGGCTACGCACTGGAGTGCTCAGGAATTTCCGGGGTCTCTCCGTTTGAGGTTTCTTCTACCCCGAATGGGCTGTAAGCTCTCTTTTGTGTTCTTTAATTGATGATTTTGATGCATGTGGTGGTTTGGGCTCTTCTGTGGATGGAACTGAGCCCCGTTTGGGGACATAAAACCGGTCAGTCCTTTAGGAATTCTTGACGAAGTTAATTTTGAGATTTTTGGTGTGGGTCCCACATTCTTGCATTGACTAGATTTTGAGTTCATTTCTAATTGTTGGAATTTTAGGATCAAAACAACTATAATGACATTGCGATCAATAATTTGATAGAGTAACAGTGTTCAGAGGTACTTTGGAAGAGGATAGCTCATATGTAGTTTATTTGGAGCACTCATGATTGGCTTTGAGGTAGGCTTCAAATTATTTTCTTGATTGAGTTTCTTTGATAATGCCTAGTACATATTTCATGTAATTTTAGATTGTAATTATTGGGTATTTAATTTTCCTCTTGCTATTCCATCCTTTCTTGATTCCGTAGGAGCTTTGGGCTTAGTGTGGGTTTTGGGAACCTTAGTTTAGGCTTGTAGCTTCACATGTGGTGTAGATGATGTTGCTTACCCTGTTAGGATGATACTTTGCGGTCTTAGATTAAGCTGAACCTTAGGTGCTTTAGTTGTGTTTTATTGCCTTCGTAGTTATGATTTTTTCCTTGTGGGGCTTGTATTGGATTCTTCTCCTTGGATTGGTGCTTATGACCTTGGTGGCTCGTTGTAGCCGTGGGTCGGTCCTAGCTATGCTCAATCAGGGACTGGAGCAGTATGATTGGGGTAGGTGTCATCCCTTGAGTTGGTTCTCCGTTTTATTGATTTGAGACCTCTTTTTTGGTCCCTTCACTTGCTGTTTAGCGGTAGATCTGTTATACTATTACTTGAGCTTGATTATATTGTTGTGCCCAGGGCCGTATGCGAGGACCAGCTGGATCATTGGTTAGTACACTTCTGCTTGGTACTCTGTTGCTTACAATGGCTCCGGGCTAAGGGTTAGGATTACCTACTTGGGGTATAGTAGATGTCATCATGACATGAGAAATCAAATCGTGAAAGAAATTGTATGTATTTTTTTATTTATTTATTTTGTTGAAGTCTAATAGAAAAAACATAGATTGAGGAAGAGTAAACATTTTTTGGGACATAAATGGAGTGCCTAGATGAAGAGTTGAAACATTTTCGTATGGACTGTCAATTTGTAATGATGAAAACAAAAGTCATAAATATAGAATCCCAATCTCTTATTTTGTTACATAACGAACTGACAAACTCAATTCACCAACCCAATATGTCGTCATTATCAATAAATTTAAGTAAGTTCTTATGATTTTTAGGTGTCCTTTAAGGCATATCTTATAAATTATAGAAAATTGTCTTATTGTTATAAAGTATTTATATTATAGTGAATGTCTATCATGTTATCAGCACGAGACTCTACTTTCTCAAAAGTGAAGGTTAGATTTGAAGAATTAATAAAGGTATTATTTATTCTTTTGTTTTTAATTTTAATGGTCAATCTTACAAAACTAGAGTTCACTGCCCTTCAAAGTTCGGGAGGAACTACCTCTCATGGGTGTTGGATGCTGAAATCCCCTTGATGCAATGGGTCTTGGAGACACCATAAAAGAAGAAAATAAGGCATCAAATCAAAACTGTGCACGAGCAATGATATTCTTGTGTCATCATCTTGACGAGATTCTGAAAATCGAATTTCTAACATTTAAGGATCCACTTGTTTTGTGGAAAAACCTAAAAGAAAGATTTGACCACTTGAAGATGGTCATACATCCAAAGGCACGATATGATTAGATTCATCTAAGGCTACAAGACTTTAAGTCTATACATGAGTATAATTCTGTCATGTTCAGAATCACTTCTCAGTTGAAATTATGTGGAAAAACAGTTAGTGAGATTGATATGATGAAAAATACGTCCTCCATTTTCCATGCCTCGAATGTGCTCTTGCAGCAATAATATCGAGAGAAAGGTTTCAAAAAGTATTCTGAACTAATTTCTCATCTTCTTGTGGCTGAGAAAAATAATGATTTATTATTGAAAAATTATGAGAATCGGCCTACTGGATCTGAACCACTTCCTGAAGTGAATGAGGCGTATGCCCACCATGCTAGGCGTGGTAACGGTCGCGGCCCTAATCGTGGTTGTGGACGTGAACGTGGTCGTGGTCGTAATTATGGTCAAGAACGTAATTCTTTTCCTAGTGTTAATCATTCATCAAATAAGAATCACTATCAAAAGGAAAAAAGAAAGGATGAGAAACGTGAAGCAACTAGGGAAGGTTGTTTTCGATGTGGTGGAAGAGGTCATTATGCACGTGATTGTCGTACTCCCAATCACTTGGTTGAGCTTTATCAAGAATCGCTAAAGAAGAAAAAGAAAAATCATGACGTAAATTTTATCTCTGAAAATCAAGTTGACATCACGCACTTGGATGTAGCAGATTTCTTCGCACATCCTGAAGGAAAGATAGATCACTTAATTGGTGATGGTTTTGTGAACATGGAAGAGTGATTTTTTTTTATTATTATTTTTATTTATTTATTTATTTTGGTAGAAGTTATTAATAAATTTCATGTAATGATAGTGGTTTACATGAGTATTAGTATTTCAAAATTAGTTTAGTCATATTCTTGTAGTCCATTAGTTTGTTCCTTCTTAATTAGATAATATGTATTTTTCATTGATTTATTTATATAATTATAACATGATAGTGTTAGTCAAATACTAAACTTTATCACGTGTTTGTATTATATTAGGTCTTTAAGATCTAATGTTAAAAACATGCAGTCTGTTATTAACTAGAATTTATCATGTGTTTGTATTAATTAGGTCTTTAACTTGATCTAATGTTGAAAACGTGCAATATGTTATTAATTAGGATTAAATAATCATTTTTTCCCCTAACAACTCGTTATTGACTTGGAGGAAATAATAAATTAAGGCTGAACTTCTAATATTTAATTATTAGTTTATTACATTGAATATATTGTACCCTTTTGACAACACTAATATTTAATATATATTTATTTTGTGTATGTCATTCATGTGAAGATATGGATAATTCTAAAAATATATTATCGAAATATGATGTCATTTACTTGATTGATTCTGGTACAACACATACGATATTCAAAAATAAGAAATATTTTTCTCATTTAAGTATGGGCAAAATAAATGTTACTACAATTTTTTATAGTACTAATATGATTGAGGGCTTTGGAAGAGTCATTGTAATTTTGCCCAAGGGAACTAAACTCATCATTAATAATGCTATGTTTTCTCCAAAATCTAAGAGAAACTTGTTGAGTTTTAAAGATATCCGTGAAAATGGTTATCATATCCAATCAATGGATGAAATAAATCTTGAATATCATGGTATCACCAAGAATGTCTCTAGGCAGACATGTGTTATAGAAAAGTTCCCTGCATTATCTTCTGGCTTGTATTGGATAAAAATTAGTACAATTGAGGCACATTTTATAGTAAATAAGAAGTTTACTGATTCCAATACATTTGTACTTTGTCATGATCATCTGGGACATCCTGGGTCAATACTGATGAGACGAATTATAGAAAATTCGAATGGACATCCATTAAAGGACCTAAAACTTCTTTTAAATGGTGAATTTTCTTGTACTGCTTGTTATCAAGGCAAGTTAATTGTGAGACCATCACCAACGAAAGTTGAGATTGAGTCCCCTGCGTTCCTGGAACGTATACATGGGGATATTTGTGGACCTATTCACCCACCTAGTGGGTCATTTAGATACTTTATGGTTCTAATAGATGATTCTTCTAGATGGTCTCATGTGTGCCTATTGTCATCTCGTGACTTCGCATTTGCAAAATTATTGGCACAAATAATAAGGTTAAGGGAACACTTTCCTGATAATCAGATTAAGTCCATTCGTCTTGATAATGCTGCAGAGTTTTTATCCCAATCATTTAATAATTATTGTTTAGCAATTGGGATAAGAGTTGAACACTCTGTTGCTCATGTTCATACTCAGAATGGTCTCGCTGAGTCATTAATTAAACGTCTGCAATTAATAGCAAGACCATTGCTTATGAAAACTAGGTTGCCCACTTCTGTGTGGGGACATACAATTTTGCATACTGCAACACTTATTCGTCTCAGACCTACAAGTTATCATAAGCTTTCTCCATTGCAATTGGTTATGGGTCAAGAACCTAATATATTTCATCTAAGAATTTTTGGATGTGCTGTACATGTGCCGGTTGCACCATCAAACCGCACTAAGATGAGCCCTCAAAGAAGGTTAGAAATATATGTCGGGTTTGAGTCACCCTCCATTATTCGCTATCTTGAACCATTGACTGGAGACATGTTTACTGCTCGATTTGCAGATTGTCGGTTTGATGAGACAGTTTTCCCAAAATTAGGGGGAGAGAATAGTGAAATAAAAAGAGAAATTTTGTGAAAAAATTTATCATTGTCTCATCTTGATCCATATTCTTCTACTTTTGAACAAGAAGTACAAAAGATTATTCATCTACAGAAAATTGCAAATGAAATGCCAGACGCATTTACAGATTTGAAAAGGATTACTAAATCACATATTCCTGCAGAGAATGTCCCAATTCGAATTGATGTCCCTATAGGATCATCCACGAGTGTCATAGCTAATGAGTCAAAAGAACGCCTAAAGCATAGAAGACCATTGAGTTCTAAGGATCAAAATCCTAGAAAAAGAAAGATTAAATGTCAAGATGACACTATGAAAGAATCTCATATGAAAGTTTAAAATTTGAATAATTCTGATATTCATGAAAGAATCAATGAACTTGAAACTCAAGGAAATAATGAACTATCCATAAATTTAAGAGATGTTGAAACTAATCTAAATCGATCAGAAATAGTGGTTGATTATGTCTTTGCATATAATGTTGCAACAAATATCATGCAAGATAATGAGGATCTTGAACCTCAATCTGTTATAGAATGTCGACAAAGAAATGATTGGCCAAAATGAAAAGAAGCAATTCAATCAGAGTTGAATTCACTTGCCAAGCGTGAAGTTTTTGGACCTATAGTTCAAAGACCTAATGGTATTAAACCTGCTGGTTGCAAATGGATTTTTGTGCGAAAAAGAAATGAGAATACAAAGGTATAAAGCACGCTTTGTGGCACAAGGATTTTCTCAAAGGTCTGGTGTCGATTATGAAGAGACATACTCACCCGTTATGGATGCAATAACATTGCGTTATCTCATTAGTTTCACAGTCCATGAACAACTTGAAATGCATTTGATGGATGTGGTTACAACCTACCTTTATGGATCACTTGATAATGAGATATACATGAAAATTCCTGAAGGATTTGCGATACCTAAATCATGTAATTCAAAATCTCGAGAAATGTATTCAATTAAATTACAAAGATCATTATATGGTTTGAAGCAATCTGGACGCATGTGGTATAACCGTCTTAGTGAGCATTTAATTAAGGAAGGTTATACAAATGATACAATTTGTCCATGTGTCTTTATAAAGAAAATAATATCGGAATTTATTATACTTGCTGTTTATGTTGATGACATAAATCTTATTGGAACTCCAATAGAGCTTCAAAAGGCAATTGATTATCTAAAGAACGAATTTGAGATGAAAGATCTGGGAAGGACAAAATTATGTCTTGATTTGCAAATTGAGCTTTTGACAAATGGTATTTTTGTTCATCAATTTGCCTACACAGGAAAAGTGTTGAAAAGATTTTGTATGGATGAAGCGCATCCATTAAGTACTCTGATGGTTGTTCGTTCACTTGATGTGAATAAGGATCCATTCCGACCTCAAGAAAAGGATGAGAAAATTCTTGGTTTTGAAGTACCATATCTTAGTGCAATTGGTGCACTAATGTATCTTGCTAATACTACAAGGCCTGATATAGCTTTTGTTGTTAATTTGTTAGCAAGGTATAGTTCTGCTCCTACTAGGAGACATTGGAATGGGATCAAACACATTTTGCGGTATCTTAAAGGGACAACTAATATGGGCTTATTTTATTCTAATAATTGTAGCCCCAATCTTGTTGGTTATGCTGATGCAAGATATTTATCTGATCCACACAAAGTTCGATCCCAAACAGGCTATGTGTTTATATGTGGGGGACTGTCATATCTTGGAGATCCACAAAGCAGTCCATCGTAGCCACTTCATCTAATCATGCTGAAATAATAACTATTCATGAAGCAAGTAGAGAATGTGTGTGGTTAAGGTCTATGATACATCTCATTCGATACAAATGTGGTTTTGAGTGTGATAAAGTACCCACCACTTTATATGAAGATAATGCAGCATGCATAGCACAACTTAAGGGAGGATTCATAAAAGGAGATAGAACAAAGCACATTTCACCAAAGCTTTCCTATACACACGAACTTCAAAAGAATGGTGATATAAATGTGCAACAGATTCGTTCAAGTGACAATGTGGATGATCTATTCACCAAGTCTCTACCAACTGCAACTTTCAAGAAGATGGTGCACAATCTTAGAATGCGTAGATTTAAGTCTCTGGATTGATGTTCTTATTAGGGGGAGTTAATATGCGATGTACTCTTTTTCCCTTACGAGGTTTAGTCCCACTGGATTTTCCTTGTAAGGTTTTTAATGAGGCAGCATAGATGCGTATTAATATATATGTGTACTATTTTCCTTTACTAGAGTTTTTCTTTTCTTAAAGTGTTTTTAAGGTTTTTGACGAGGCACATCATCTATGAATTAAATATTCAGAGGGAGTGTTATAAAGTATTTGTATTATAGTGAATGTTTATCATGTGGGGTCCTTTTAGGATATGGTTAATAGTCCTACTTGGAGACCAAGTTAAATTTCCCCTATAAATGGAGGGCTCCTCTTCATTGTAAAATCATCCCTAAAGAGAAATAATAAGTCTTATATTCTCTCTATTTTCTTCTTCTTTTTATTCTATAGTTTCATAACACTTATATCTTATTATGCATCTAAGATAATTTTAAACAAATAAGAAAATTACTGAAAATTCATATAGTCTACTCAAATATATCAACTAATTAATAATACATTTTAATTACTATACAAACGTTGCTCCACTGGATTAATCGATTGATTGTACTTGGGTTCGCAAGGAAACGTAGCATCATTATAAGTAAGAAAAATTTGACAACATAACAAGGATGTAATTGGATCAAAGGATGTAAATTTATCTATTGATCCACTATTTTTTTTTTGTTTCTATTATGCAAGATTTATTTATTTAACTTTTTTATGTGTACCTTTAGGTATGTATGTCAATATCCCAAACATCAATATTTAAAGATACCAAAGTCTAAGTTATTTTAATAAATATATGTTTTAATGACCCTTCATGTTATTTTTGTGCAAATATCTTCTTTTCATCATTTAGAGCGTTCTTATAGAGGCCTAAGACTGATAGCTCGATCACCAGGTCATTCATTTGATTTTTATGCAAGTTTCTATGCTTTAGAGCTTTTAAAACTTGAACAGTTGATTTCGGTTAAAAGTTCATGAAGACGGTCTCACAATGCAATTCTAATGGTCCTATGAACTTCAGAATATTAAGAACCGAGCACGATCAACTTTCACTCTAAGTTTATAAATTCGTTTTTAGAGCATTGGGACTACAAGATTTGTGATTCGAAGCTTGGTATGATCGGAGAGCTCTAGGCTACACGTTAAAGTAGTCAGGGAGCATTGAGGGGCATTAGTTTGAGGTATTTTCAAACTCACAGGTGCTGCCCAACCCTTGTTGTTAGCTTTGTTGGTGTTTGTGTTGCATGTGGTTATTCGATGCATTTCTAGCCCCAAATTGTATTCCATTTTTGGATACAAGTTCAAGGAGGTAACTAGGACCTTTTGACAGAGTCAATTTCTGAATCTTTAATGTGTGTCCCTCTTTTCCCATTTTGACCTCAATTTGGGTTCGTCTCCATTTCATGTGCATTTAGTTTTTGAACAAATTTATTAATATTGTGATTCTATAATTGATAGCATGGCAGGTTCAGTGGTCGTTCAGAAGGAAAAGATTCCAGAGACGTGATTTGGGGCGCGCGTTCAACCTAAAGGTAGGCTATTACTTTCCATTCCTTAGATTGAGCTTGAATTTGTATGAAATCATGTTTAAAGTTTTTATTGGGGTTTTAGACTGAAAGCATGTCGATTTATAATTGTGATGATCCTTACCTTGTGTTGTACCTTCTTGTTATTATTGATTGACTTAAGCATGTTTGGTCTTAGTCTAGATTTGACTAGTGACATTCTTAGACTTGCCTAGTTTGGAACCACTTGGCCTTAGTTTTGCTTCTACGTCATTTTGAACGACTTAGCTCACTGTAGACCGGTGTATTAGACTTGGGTCTAATAGAATGAGCCTTAGAATAGGCATTGGCTCAGCCTTGATGACCTTTTATCCATCCTCCCTCTCTCTTTGGCCTTGTGGCTTACGCCTGAGATATATGGCTTCACTTGGCGACTTTAAATGTGAGTTGGTTCGGCTTAAAGTATGGCGTTGAATACTTGGGAGTAGATGTCGTTCCACGGTGGTTATACGATGATTATTTGATATGGGATCCTTTGAAAATTATATAATCTCAGACTCAAGGTCTTGGCATTTGATCTACAGTAACAATCCACTGTTCGTGCTCTTTTATCCTTTATAAAGTTGATAGCTATCGACTAGATTCTATTGGATACTTGGGAGGCCTATCTGAGGTTCGAGGTTCGGGCTAAGCACTCCCTGGAATTGGATGAGTTTATTAGCCCATTAAGAGGCTATTCACAGTTTAAGGTTTGGGCTATGTACTCTTTATCTATGGGGAAATCTTATTGGTTACTTGGGAGGCTATCTACAGTTGGAGGTCTGGGCTACGCTTTTTGTGGCTCTAGACTCATTAATTTCACTCTTAGTAGTTTTAGTTATTCTTTGTATTTGTCGGGCTTATGGAGTTCATTAGGGTTGTTGCTTAAACTTGTGCACGAATGTACCTTCTTGTTTAAGGGGGGTGGGGTGGGGAATTAGGTTTAGTTAGTTGTACTAATTATTTCATTTATGTTCTTAGTACATTCGTGTGCATCTCTTTTAAGTTCCGCTCTTGACATCTGTTGTGTTTTATTCTAGCATTCTATATTGCTTTTACCTTTCTTGCTTAGTTGACCTATGATGTCGATTGCATATCTGTTGTTCTGGTACTCATACTACATATGACATTTGTTTCTTGATGTAGATCCGAACACTAGCTAGTTACCAGCGCTAACATTCGAGTTTGTTGCAGCTTTAGTTTAGAGGCCAGGGTGAGCACATGGTGTTTTAGACTTACATATCTCTATCTGTATTTAGGGCATCTCCAACCCTACACTCTATTTTACTATCTAAATATTGAGTTCTCTATTTTTTCAGACAACCAACTCCAACTCAATTCTCTATTTTACTCTCTAAAAATGAATTTTTTTCTCTCTCCTCAATATTATATTATTATTTCTATTTCATTCTTATTTCTTATTTCATGATATAAATCATCTATTTCTTTTTCCCAATAATTACTTTATACAATTCTCATGTGATACAAAACTTTATTTTTTCATTTTTTTATTTAATGATTATATTTATTCAAAAAATTTAAATACCATAAATTGCACGAGATTATTATATAATATATAAATTAATGAACAAATTCAAATAAAATTAAAATACGATTACAAAAACATTACATAATCACTTAATTTTTGAAATTATTACGTTGCTCCCATAAATGCTCTATTAATGCATTACGGAGTTCAAAATAATCATTTTTGTCTTTACTTTTATTATGTCTAACTAAAAATTATTCAAATCGGAGATTTTCATCTAACACCATTTTTGTCGTTGGAGTTGGAGCTTCTACGACATCTTGAATTGGTGCATTAAGATCACGTTCATCCTCAATTATCACGGTGTGTAGTATAATATATGTAGTCATTATATCATGTAAACTTTCTTTCTCCGAAAATGTGACGGACTTGCAATAATTGCAAAACTCGGAATTCTCATTCAACATCTTTTTTGACATGATTCTTGTTTCATTGCGAATTAATTATTATGTTATTATTGTATTTTATGTTGTATTTAAATTATTATGTTATGTATTGTATTGTTCTTGTATTTAAATTAAAATTTTCATATATCATTTTAATTTTGTGTATTCTTTATAATGAAAATTAGTAATAAAATAATATTTTATTATTGATGAAAATTATAAAAAATATATTAATTTAAAATTAAAGTAAATAATATATTTTTTAAAATATTATATTACATTTAAAATGACTTATGAATATTGGATATTTAACTAATGAAACTATATGTAAAATAATTTTTTAATTTGAAAGTAATGAAAATAATAATAAAATATTGAAAAAGTAAAATAGAGAGTGTGAATAGTAGTTCTCCAAATTTGGAGAACTACTATTCAACTCTCTAAATTTGAAGAATAGAGAGTGATTTGGAGGAGGGTTGAAGTGCTCATTCTCTATTTTACTCTCCAAATATAAAGAATGGAGCGTAAAATAGAGGTGGGCTAGAGATGGACTTAGTTGGCTAGTTAATTGCTTTTTGAGATAACCCTTGTACTTTGGGTTCACTTCAAGACTTGCACTCTTTTACTTTAGTAGCTATGTATTCATGACCATGTTGTAGGAGGGATCTTTTATTCTCTCTCTCTCTCTCTCTCTCTCTCTCTCTCTCTCTCTCTCTCTCTCTATATATATATATATATATATATATATATATATATATATATATATATATATATATATATATATATATATATATATATATATATATATATTAATTGTGTTTGTTCTTCTATTTTTGTTACTTAATTATCGCCTTTGCTTTATTTCTACCTTATACTCATTACTTGTTGTTCTGAGTTAGTGGATGGTTTACCTACTGGTAGGTTATATTAGGTGACATCATAACTTGAAAAATATGACCACTTTGGATGATTTCCTGCTCACATACCAAAAGATAATGAACAAATTATTTGTTCAAGAATCAATTTAAATTAAATACTATAGTATTTTTTATGTATGTTTATGATGCAAAAATATTATATTTTTATTAGATATTAATAAGGTTTTATACCACCAATTCTTTTATTTAAACATTTTACTAGCATGTCATGTTTTGTTTGAAAATGAATTTTATTTCAAAGGTTTGTTATACATCTTCATTTGGGATTCATCATGTAAATATGGTGCCTTCTCGATTGTTTATTTTGTTTATATTACATCAAAGTGAAACATAATAATTATATATATTTTGTTTTAAGAAAAATTACTTAAATACACAATCTTTCTTTCCATAATTTCTAAAATTCCCTACCATTTTAAAATATTTCAAAAATCTCTTTTTTCCTCTTTTTCTCTCATTTTTCAGATACATTATTCACATCCCTTCAAAGTGAAACATAATAATTATATATATTTTGTTTTAGGAAAAATTACTTAAATACACAACCTTTCTTTCCATAATTTCTAAAATTCCCTACCATTTTAAAATATTTCAAAAATCTCTTTTTTCCTCTTTTTCTCTCATTTTTCAGATACATTATTCACATCCCTTCAATCCAACGATTTTGTTCCTATTTTACGCCTAAAATCACTCCCATATAATTTCAAGTTCCTAAAGAGGTAGGACTATTTTTTCATCAATTTTTTATTTCCAGTTCTTTAGATTTCATTTTTTTTTAAAGAAAAATTATTATTTTTATTTACAATTTTCTTATACATATGAATTATGCTCCATCTTTTCAGTATGGTACCTTGTGTTTTTTATTTTGATGATGAAAACTTTCATGAAAATAAGTCTAATCAACTCATGATTTCGATGATGATGATTGAGCTGAAAATAGATCCAAAAGCTTGTAGGATCCATTAACAATGGCGAATCATAATATTTAGAAGACGAAGTCGAAGAAGAATGAAACTTATCTTTAAAAGTAAATGTGGAAGAACTTCATCCCTGGTGAAGTATTTTTAAAAAATTAGATATGTTGACAGCACTGATACATTATCATATTATTTTGTACCTTGCTTTAAATCTTACGAAATTATATATAAAATCCTAATTTTGATTCTTTTTGTTTTTCGATATATTGTCACTAATCTATCAAACTATATAGTAGAAATTATTTTGATGAGATATAATTTGCAGAATAGTGTATCATATTATAAAATAGTTTAATCACGATACTTAAATAACATATAATGAATATATGATGTTTCATTTTAGTATCAGAAACAAATATTATCAAGTGATATTGAGTATCAGTTACTATTATTATCATTATGTATCAACTAAATAATAAATTTTTTTGTAGTTACTATAAAGTATCATGTAATTAACTTTTTATTCAAATTTAATTCATTTGTATAATGTACATGCAAAATGTTTATAGTGACGGTTGAATGTTTGTAGTTGCCTTTGCTTAATTCTTTAGCGATGAAGTCAATATCCATCTAATGGTTTCTGAGTTGACTACCTTCGCACAAGATATGCAACACTATTATAGAAGTACGATCTCGACAAGGTCAAGGTGGAATATGTTAATGATAGCGATGATCCACTAAAGCTGAAGAGCTATTTCACTCCACAACAATAAGATGACTTGGTTAATATAGATTAGTGATTATGTACCAATTCACACACAACTTTTGATGTTTATTGTTTTTAAGATACATTAACTAATATTTTGGAGGGTTTATTATTTTTCAAGATACATTTTCTCAAGTTTTACAGTTTTTTGTAAATAAATTGTTTATTTTTGAATATAATATTTGATATTGTTAGTACCTTGTTACATTTTGTCTATAATAAGTATTTTATACATCATAGATTATCTGATACAAAATATCAAAAATTATGTATATGATACACAATTATAAGTATTTTATACATCATATATTTTATACTCTATATTACAATTAATATAGAGTATATTACAACTAATATATAATTGATTATATATTATTAGCAGATACCAGGTTTTCAAAACTTTTTATGTATATGATACACGATTAACTTTTATATAATAAAATTTGTATGTATCACAACACCTGATACTATATTTTTATACTTGATACAAATCAGTTAATATTCAATATATTTTGTACCTTTTAACATTATGTTTCGTATAAATTTGGTACAAATGACTATAGTTGATACTATATTATAAGCAAATTAGCCAAATAATATATTATGTATATGATACACAATTATTATTTATTATGCTTTCAATAGCACAAATTGATGTGTACAAGTTGATACAAATTTGCCAAAAGTATATTAAGTATATGATACACAATTATTATTTATCATGTTTTCAACATCACAAATTGATGTGTCTCACAAAATTAAACATGATACTATTTATTTACAATTGTTTCAATCCTCTAAATTTGTAATATATTTAGTATCTTTTAACATTATGTATCTTATCCTATACACATCACAACTCTTATCGGTAGATTTACAACACTTGATACTATATTATTCGATACAAAAAATTTCAAAGAATTAAGTATTAAATTCATTATGTTAAACAAATCAATGCAATGTAATAGTATTTTCAGTACTTATTAGCAGTTACATATACATTAATTACTTAACCAACATGACATATATTTTAAAAATAACTTTATATCAAACACAAAACAATACACAATATTTATACCAAATTCACTTTATCAAAAATTAACAATAAAAAAATATAGACAGAACTGAAACACGTAACATTACAATTCATTGGATCGAAAATAGTAAGCTAAAAGTACTTTTTAAGGTAAACATTTGTAACAGTGGAAAGAAATGTTATAATTTGAAAATTATTAGATCTGAAAAAATAAAGTACTCCAAAAAAGTATTGATCAAGATTCTTTTGAGAAGAAAGTACAAATTCTTCGATTGTGGTCTTCTTGTCCACATCGCCCACAACAGTTCATGTTTGATGTTAGTTTTTCATCTGAATTTTTCTTCCTTTTTTTCTTGATCTACTGGACATTCTTTTGTATCTTGTTGGCAAGACAATTTTTTTCAAAACACAATTCGGAATGGATCAATCACTTTTGTCCGACATTGATTCCATTGGAACTGCACAACACACTAATACATAGATGCAATTGTATCAAATATAAAATAATAATCTCTCTTGACACTTAAGGTTCAAGAAGCCAAAACAACATCCCAAACCAAAAGAAAATAAAAAGAAAAAACAACCATAAAAAAAAATCAAACTTTTACTATTTTTTCGAAGAAAAAATGAGAAGGTTTCACAATTTGAAAGTCAAAAATGCCTAATTCAGTTAGAGGTTTATGAAGATTGATTGGTACAATTGTTAAATGTCCGCGTGATTCGTTGGATTAATTATAGTTTCCTTTTTAATCCCTTTTTTTAAGCAGTAAATTGATAACAACAATTTAAATATTTAAGTATCCGTCTGTTTTAATTAAATTATCGGTCTGCAATATTATTTATCCAAAATAATATAAAAAGGGGATTTTCGGTAATTAGTGAAAGAGTAGGGATAGAAAGTAATTTCTATCTTAGATTATGTGATTTGCCTAATTTTTACTTTCTTTTATATGCTCATTTGAAATTGAAAATACAAATCGGATATCCTCTTGATGGTTTACATTTAGTATTTTGCTTAAGTAAGACATAATAATTACTTTTTTGTTTATGTTTCTACTGGATATCATGTGCCCGCGCCAGCGCAGGCCCAACGTATGTTAGTTTTTTTCCTTCCAATTTATGTGACACAAATGAAATTTGAAAAGGTGAACTAAATTTTTTGTGTGTTTTCTAAAAAAAATATTTTAAATTGTTAATTTATGGAGTACCTTTAATATTATTTTCGAATAATATATAATACTCCATCTGTTTTATTTTATGTGATACAAGTGATTTTAGAAAAGTAAACAAAATTTCTTATATGATTCTCACATATTTTTAGTTGTCATTTTACTGTGATTCATAGTACTTTTTAGTTCTTAAGTTATTTTCAAACAATATATGCAACTTTTTTTGTTTCGATAAAAATAAGGGAGTCAACCAAATTTCATTATATTTTTTAACTATGTTTTTCTAAAAATATTTTAAATTGTTACATTGAGTTTTTAAGTTTCTTTTTTTTAATGTAATTTTCAAATATGTAACAAATTAGAAATTAAAAAGAAGAATTTAAGTTTTCAAATCATTATATTTCTATATTAAAATGTTCAAATCTTTAAAACTCCACATATATGCACATATTAAAAGAAGGAATCCAAATAATTTTTTTTTAAAAAAATAATATATGAAAGCTCATTTCAATAATAACACATATATATTTCATTTTTAATATATGACTCCCTCCTTTTTGATTTATATGAGTTATTTTTTATTTTATTTCAAAAAGAAAATAAATTCTGAATTTTCATTCTTTTATATAGCATATTAAAATCACAAATACATAAAATTTAATATACATATAAATTTTAATTTTAATTTGGATTGTTTCCACCTAATATTATACTTGATATATAATTACTAAGAGCTAAGCGTAATCATTATTTATTAACTTTCATATAATAAATAGATATCACAATAACTCATAAAAAAAATGAAGAAATAACAAAAATGAGGTAATACTAATAATAATACATAAAGATGTTTCTAGAACTATTTAATTTTTTTGTTATCATTATTGGTAGATTTTTGCTTGAATGAGTTACATTTTTACCTTTGATCATCATTCACTTCATATATAGAAAGATGTATCTAAGATTATTTATTCTTGATTGATTTTTGTTAGAATGAAATTACATTTTTATTCTTGGTCATCTTTAATACAAATATATCATCCTATTCATTTTTATTTGTAAAGTTACTTTTAACATCTTTTTCTTTAATTTTAATTTAATATATATTATAATTTTATCACACTAATTTATTTTAAAGTATATTAATCAGAGCCAAAATAAATATTGAAATAATTAATTCATGATATTTTAATATAAAAATAGGCTTTTTAATAAGCATAATGAATAGAAAAAATATTAAGAATTAAATTAAAGTAATAGTAAAATACAGTAAAAATATAATAGATATCACAATAACTCACAAAAGAAATAAAAAGGAAATGAAGTATAACAAAATAAGTTAATGGTAATAACAATAACTTAAGATGTTTCTCGAACTATTTAATTTTTTGTTATCATTTGGTAGATTTTTATTAGCGTGAAATTACACTTTTGTCCTTGATCATTATTCACTTCATATATAGAAAGATAATTCTAGAATTATTTATTATCTTTCTTCATAGATTTTTGTTACCGTGAAATTACATTTTTGCCCTTGGTCGTCCTCCCACTTCACTCTTTTATATAATAGAAATATGAAAGGGCCCGTTAACAATATTTCAATCTTAAAGTTATTATTTCGTGATTAAATATAATTAAAATGCATATCTGTGTCGCGGACTTACTCCCATACAGTGTTTTCTGGAGCGTTCATCATAATTAACTATCTAAAACTCATTTAAGCATAATGATATCTTTCCTACCACAAATAATAACCTTGAATTCATAATTCAAATTCAAGGTAGAGCTAAGAGTTAAGTCTTGAGATTTCTTTCAATCTTTTTTAGAAAGTCCCTTTGAGTCTTTTGAGGAGTCTTTTTTAATTTCTAATAACTTGTTTCAAGACTCGAGTAAGTGAGTATGAGAATGATGAAAATGTATTTATGAGTCTACATTATCATCGAGATCCTTCATATCATGAATCATAACTCTTTAATTCATAATTCAAATTCAAGAAAGAGATAAGAGTAGAGTTCTAGAAAGTCTTTGACTTCAATTGTGAGTCCTTTGAGATCTACTATTGATTTGGGCTAAGTTTTGATGAAGTAAGTATGAAAATCAGAAATTCATATACATGAATTTCATATTGTTATTTAGACCCTCAAGTCGAGTCGTTCATGCCCATAAATTTGACATGAACTTCATAAGTTGAGTATCTTTGAGAGGGGTACTATCTTCAAGGTCTAAGTCTTGAGTATTGAGTTCCAAATCATTTAGGGATTATTCCTAATCATGGGGCTACTACATGTTACCCACGAAGGTCCTTGAGTTGAGAAATCCATGCCTATACACTACAACAAATTCGATTATCAGGAACAAATAATTTCTTCATTTATAAACCATATTTCGGCACTAAAAATCTTGTGAGACGAAAAATAATTCATCACTAAAAGTATACAAAGACGATTTAGTGCTTCGTCGCTGAAAATATTATATTAACTACAAAAAGAAAAATCGTCCCCAAATCCTTAAACAGTTGTGACAAACTTATTTGTTGTAAAAAGTACGTATATTTTTTTTATAGTTAATAGTATATTTTGTCACTAAAAAGGTTATTACTACCAACAAAATTATATTGTCGCTAGTTATTTTACTTCAAGCAGTGACAAAATCAATTGTCTCTATAGTTAAATGTATTTCGTAGTTGAAGAAAATCTAATTTCGCCACTAATGACCATATTTTATATACAAAAAATAATTCTGTTCTTTAATGTATTAGGGATAAATTTATCATTACAAAAAAAATTATTTTCCTATGATATAATATATATATATATATATATATATATATATATATATATATATATATAATAACCATCAAAGAATATAGTGCATCAACATTAAGTGATATTGCTTCTCTCTTAATCAAATATCTTGATTTTGAGTTTTGGAAATGAAAAAAAATCTAAATAGAGAACTTTATATCCGAATAGGCCTTATTTCGGCGTTAAGTATAATTAATCGAATTTCCATATGAATATTGCATAATTATTAAAATTACTATTAGGAATTTGCTATTTTTACCATCTCTTTCTAAATAGTAACCAACTTAAATTTATTTACCTCTCTAACTAATATATTGATTTCATGAGTTTTGATTCTTAACTTCTTATTTGAGATAAAATAATAGCAATATTAAGTAAATAAAGTAAATAATCTACTATAATAAAAGAAATTTTAATTTGGTTAATTTTAAAATATAAAATATTTTATCATCAAAATATTCTTATTATCAATGTACGTAAATTGAACAGGAAAAATATTATTATTTTTCTTATTTGATTCGCAAAATTTTAAAACTTTAACCAAAGAACTATTATTATAAATTTAGTAAGACTCTTAGTTTACTTTGATTTCATTAGTTTATCTATCTATCTATTTTATTTATTATTTTTTATTTTAATGCTCCCAATTAAAATATTTTTAGCGTCATTTGATACATTTTAAATTATATTTATTTTAGTGCAAAAAGTAAAGGTGTTAATGAAACATAATAAAATAATAAGTACTCTTCTAAAAAAATGGGTCCCACAATTTTAGATTGACACATGGTCATCATAACTAAAATTTTATATTACCCTCGAAAATGAGATTATTTATAACTTTTCCATTGGTGGTCCCTCACTTTACCCTTCTATATAGTATACTAGGTAAATTACCCGTGCTTCGCATGGGATTGAATTATGTTATTATGCTCACATTGATCATTTGGTAATATTCGGATTTTCGATATATAACTTCATTGTCAAGATCATTTTATCTTAAGGGAATCCAAAATCTTAAAAGTTCTATATTTTTTTTATTTTTTATTTTTTATTTAAAAATTATGAGTCATAGCATTATTTTAAGCATAAGAAAGAAGTTTAAGAAATCTCAATGGAAATAGTGGGTCAGAAGTAATGAAATTTTCTAAATTCCAAGAACTTATAATGAACAACATTAGACGTTAAAGAAGAAACCAAAAAGTCTCGAACAACAACACTCCCAAGTAAAGTGGAACATCACGTCCATACAAGAACATAATTAATTAATTCAAATGGAGGACCTTCGGCTCCTTTCTTATGACCCTAAAATTATTAGCATCATAAATATTTTTCCTCATCATCTCAAAATAGTCATTACTATTGCTTAAGTTTCATATCACTAGCCCAACTTATTTGGAATTGAACCATAGTTATTGTTATAGTTATAATGTAATTATCAACCAAGCAGTAGGCGATATCATTCATAATTGGACATTCTAAACAAATTTTTTTACACATAACATATTAAAATCTCAAAGCATAATTTTCTGAGTGCTTGAACTCACAAATATCCACAAAAATAATAATGACAACCTTACTTTCCTAACAATCAAGAAGAAAAACACATGTTGCTTAACATATTTTTTTAAAAGATAGTCTATCGGACTATATCCTAGTTTACAATTCACAAATTTAATTGAAAGAAGCCAAAAGAAAATAGTTATTACTTCTTTATCAAAAAGCAAAAAAAAACATTATCAAAAGAAAGATTTATCACTATGGCAAAAATGATCTTTAGAGACAATTATAAATGTCCCTAGAAAAAGTCCATAACAACATTGAATGTAATGATAATTATTTAATGTAGGTAAAGGCTATCTTCGTTACTGTGCATATTCAGTGCCGATAAAAAATATTTTTGTTTGTGTATTTTGGACATTTATTTGTTTCAATAAAACTTGATCTCTTATTATGCCTAAAAATAAGAGACGAAGAAATATGACAAATTAGTTAACTTGCGATAAAGAAGTGAATTAATTGTCTCTATACTAATATTCTAGTAAGGGTGCAATGACATATATAATGTTTGTACCTAAGAATGAGCAATCAATACTAACTGTGGCAAGAAGAGAGCAATTTGTTTGGTTCTTTTAACAAACTTCAACATTGATTGTGTATTAGTTATCACATATTTATTGTTTTGTGCTATCAAATATAGCACAACCCACAAAAAAAATTTCAAAAACGTATACGAATAAAACTATAGAAAGAGACAAAAAATTTTCAATCATTCTCACTGAAATTTTTAACTGAGTTAAAAAAAAAGACACCAAAATAGAAAAATAATTTGCAATAGATACATGAATTAATATGACTTACAGTAAAAGATTAAGCTTCATGAGATAGGAGGAAGAAAATTTTAAGAAATGAAACACACTTCATAAGAAACTTAATTAATATATTTAAATTCAACTCCCCTATAGCGAAAAAAATCTACCAATAATAGTGGCAGAAATAAATGTTTTATTATTAAAGAATCAAATATAATGAATTGAACCATTTCAACAATTTTGTGAGTTGTGGATGGAGAGGTGCAAGAGTAGTAATGTCACATTGGATTAAAACCATTTTCTTTGTTTATATGAAGAGTGACAGAAATAAATGTTTTGTTATTAAAGAACCAAATATAATGAATTGAACTATTTCAACAATTTTGTGAGTTGTGGATGGAGAGGTGCAAGAGTAGTAATGTCACATTGCGATTAAAACCATTTTCTTTGTTTAAATGAAGAAACTTGTAGGAAGGAAAGAAAAAGATAATCGATTTTAATCATCCTTGCTGAAATATTTAACAGAGTTCAAAAAAGGTCACTAAAATAGTACAAAGAAATTGTCATAGTTACATGAATAATTATGACTTATTGGAAATATTAATCTCCATGAAGTAGGAGAAATAAAACTGTAAGGAATGAAATAAACTTCATAAGAAACATAATTAATGTATTTGAATTTGACTACCTATAACGAAAAAAGACCTACAAAAAATAGTGGCAGAAAATCCCTCTATTTATATTAAACAAACTGTTGGTGACAATTCTTTGGAAAAGTTACAACCCTTCGGAAAGGTCACAACTTTACATAAATGTCACAACTTTTCATAAAAGTCACAATTTTTCATAAAAATCGTAACTCTTCCTAAAAGTCGCAACTTTTTATAAAGTCACAACTTTTCATAAAAGTCAAAACTTTTCATAAAGTCATAACTTTTCATAAAAATTATAACTCTTCATGAAAAGGGAAGGCTAGTTTGGTAATAGATAAATTTAAAGGGGAATGCTTGATTATGGTGGCGCCACATAGGCGGGCATAGGGTTCTCTTTTATATATATACTAGATAACCGAAGGCCCGTATACAGGCCCAATATAATTATTTACAAATTTAATATCAATTTTTCATAGAGAAATTTTAAGTGTTTACTATTATTTTTTATTATTTTTAAATAATAAATTTTTTAACAAAAATATTAAATCAAATTTGATCAATATTTTTTCCCCAATCAAACTTTTTGCGTAAATAAAGTAATGTAATAATGTAGATTAATTCAAAAACAAATTTCAGGTTTGGGTAATACTCATGATTTAAAATTTAAGTTTTCTTTTTACTATTGCATACTGATATAAATTTAAAGATTTTAAAATAATTTATTTTTATATTAAATTGTTATATGTAATTTTCTTAAATATCTTTATTTTAATTTATTGTTCACAAGTAAAAATTAGAATTAAGAAGTGCATCTCATTTTTACATGAAGTTCAACGTGTAATATATCTTAAATAATAACAGAAAAATGATTAGTAATTAATATAACACACTATTTTCTTTATATTGTTTTTCTCAGGTAGAATGATATATAGAGTTAATATTTTTTTTTCTAAATTCATATCAATATATTTTCTTCGTTTTAATTAATTTGTCTTATTTTTGAAAAAACTTTATATATTTAAAAATTATGTAAAATATGATAAATTATAATAATTAGAAATTTATAATATTTACATGACATATAAAAAAATTAGGTTGACTCTAAATTTTATTAATAACACGTAAACGAAGATATACAAAATAACATATATTATTTGAAATGATATAAAAATACTATAAATCATAATAATTAACACTTTAAAATATTTTTATAACATAAAATAAATTTGATTGACTTTCAATGAAATTATAGTTTGAATTATTTATTTAACATTTCGGAGAAATGCCAAAAAAATAAAAATGATTTGGAGTTTAAATGTGAAAAGGGACTGTGAACCTTTTTAGTTTTGGATTCTACTTTTGAAAATTTCTTATATTATTCTAGGGTAAATAAAATAGTGTGCGGAAAGAATATTGATTTTTAAAACTAAGGCACTATCCATTGATCTTTTCCTTTTAACCCATTATTTTGATGTATTTAATTAGTTTCAACTAATTGTATACGAAAGAAAAATTACACTGAACAATTAATTAACTAATGAAATTTCAATGAAAATATTTGTATTCGTAAGTAAAAAATTTGATCAGTGCCGCATAAATAGGATAGATGAAGTAACATACATTATTTACAATTGAGGTAAATAATAGTGTAAATTATAATAATTAACAAACTTAAAAATTCAAAAGATATATAATACAATAATTAACAACTTTTCATATTTGAAAAAATTAAAAATTGATCGATTCTCCAAATTCTATTTGTATCACATGTGACATAAATAATATTGTAAATCATAATAATTAACAACTTAATAATTTAAAATATATATAATACAAAAAATTAACAACTTTTAACATTTAAAACAATTAAAAGTTGATCGACTCTCCAAATTCTATTTCTATTATATATATATTGAAAGTGACGTAACTGTAAATCATAATAATTAACAACTTGAAAATTTAAAAGACATATAATATTATTTTTTTGCTGATACGGAATGTTGTGTCTAGTGTGTATATTTAGATATATAATAATAACCTTTTATATGAAATTAATTGTTTTTCATAAATATGATGAATATAAATTATTTATGAATCTAAGAAGGAATAACAAAATACAACAATTGAGTAGATTGAATGTTACACTACTTTAAGAAAAAGAAAAAAAATATTCTGATTTTTTAATGTTATAAACTTATTAGTATATTAAAAAAAGTAAAAGAAAGCTATTGTGATAACTTTGAAGACAATAATGGGCCCTAGCTTTATAGAAGTATGTGTGTTTTGTTTTACTCTTCCAATGTGTGGATAGCCATGTGGCCATAAGAATATGTTAGAATTTGGGTGGTTTTTTTGTAATTTCAGTAATTTCTATGCATGAAGTACAATTGCTATTAAGCTCTAAATTTTGCTTATTTATGATTTGTCCTTGGTCGTCCTCCTCTTTCACATTTTCATATCATAATAAAATATAATAATATGATACAAATAAAATTTTAAAAAGTGAACTAAATTTTTTATTGTTTTCTAAAAAAGTATTTTAAATTATTAATTTATATACCTTTTATGTTATTTTCGAATAATATGTGTTATTCCATCTTTTTATTTTATGTGATACAAGTGATTTTAGGAAAGTAAACGAAATTTCTTATATGATTCTCACATATTTTTAGTTGTCATTTTACTGTGATTCATAGTACTTTTTAGTTGTTACGTTATTTTCCAACAATATGCAACTCTTTTTTGTTACGATATAAATAAGTGAGTCAACCAAATTCCATTATGTTTTTTTTAAACTATATATGTTTTTCTAAAAATATCTTAAATTGTTACATTACGTTTTTAAGCTTCTTTTTTTTAATGTAATTTTCAAATATGTAACAAATTAGAAATTAAAACGAAAAATTAAAGTTTTCAAATCATTAGATTACTATATTAAAATGTTCAAATTTTTAAAACTCCATATATGCACAAAAATTAATAGAAGGAAGCCAAACGATTTTTTCAAAAAAGAATAATATATGAAAGCTCATTTCAATAATAACACATATATATTTCATTTTTAATATATGACTCCCTCCTTTTCGATTTATATGAATTTATTTTTATTTCATTTCAAAAAGAAAATAACTTCTGAATTTTAATTTTCTATATAGTATATTTAAGATCACAAAATTAAAAAATACATATAAATTTTAATTTTAATTTTGATTGGTTCCACCTAATATTATACTTGATATATAATTATTAAGAGGTAAGCATAATCATATAATAAATAGATATCACAATAAAGCCTAAAAAAATGAAGAAATAACAAAAATGAGGTAATACTAATTATAATAATAACTAAAGATGTTTCTAGAACTATTTAATTTTCTTGTTATCAATCTTGGTAGATTTTTGCTTGCATGAAGTTATATTTTTACCTTTGAGCATCATTCACTTCATATATAGAAAGATGTTTTTAGAATTATTTCTTCTTGATAGATTTTTGTTAGAATGAAATTATATTTTTATTCTTGGTCATCTTTAATACAATATATCATCCTATTCATTTTTATATGCAAAGTTACTTTTTAACATCTTTTTCTTTAATTTCAATCTAATATATATTATTAATTTTATCACACGAATTTATTTTCAAGTATATTAATTAGAGTCAAAATAAAGATTGAAATAACTAATTCATGATATTTTTATATAAAAAGTAGGCTTTTTTATAAGCATAATGAATAAACTAAATATTAGGAATTAAATTAAAGTAATAATAAAATAGATATTACAATAACTCACAAAAGAAAAAAAAAAGAAAGTGAAGTAATAACAAAATAAGTTAATGGTAATAACAATAACTTAAGATATTTCTAGAACTATTTAATTTTTTTGTTATCATTCTAGGTAGATTATTGTTAGTGTGAAATTACATTTTCGCCCTTGATCATTATTCACTTTATATAAAGAAAGAGATTTCTAGAATTATTTATTATCTTTCTTAATAGATTTTTGTTAGAATGAAATTACATTTTTACCCTTGGTCGTCCTCCCACTTCACTCTTCTATATATACTAGATAATTTAAGGCCCGCGATACGGACCCAATATAATTTCAAATATTTTATTGAAAAAACTACATAAATTTACAACTTAAGATATTATAATCCTCTCTCTTATACATCCCTATTTCCTCTCAAATATATCTATTTTTTCTCAAATACATACAATATCCCTCTCAAATAAATCCCTCCCCCAAAGTAATATGTTATTTGCAATATATTGGCAATCAAGGAACGTATTCGAGAGTAATGAAAAATTCGAGATTTTTGTAATTGAAGAAACTTCCTGGATATGATGTAGTTAGCCTCTAAAGACATGAGATTTTTTTTACTTTATACTATTTTTTATTTAGTAATATATCAATTTATAATCATTTTCAAATGGTCATACGACATAAATGTGTCGTTTACAACCTAAATTAAAATAGTAGAAACTCTAAAAAGTTCTATGCATCAAGGAAATAGAGAAATGCATTAGACTATAAGTTAAAACATTTCGTAGACGAGAAATATATAAAATATTGATATGTTTGAAAAAGCTCACCGCTCTTTATATGTATTCACAAGTGGTATTTATGTTCCACAATGTTATTATCTTTGTTTTGTAAAATTTGCACCATAAGTTTTGCATATGATAAAATACTAATCATTGATCAATCAATTCGTAAAGATTGATTTAAAGTCTTTCACGTATCTATTGCTTCAACTTATGTATACTGTTGTGTTTGTAATAGACTTTGTCGATGAATTTTGTGATACATTTTATTATTGTCTTCGATAAATAGAAATACTTAAAAAAATAATTCCTAACTTCATTACAATAAAGACAATCAAGAAAGCAACTTTATTTCTATATACAATAACAATTATCGTAGTGTTATATTCTAAATATTGAAAGTATTTATTAAAAAAGTGATTTTTAACTCCACAACAATAAAAACAATCATGAAAGAAACTTTCTTTTTATATACAATATTAATTACTGTATATATTTTAAATTACATTAATTAATGTTTTTTATACTACACTCTTAATATCATACCGTAAAGAAAACTTTAAATCTTACCCCCACAAAATAACCAATATACTTTTTTTTCAGGTTGTTTTTCCTAATTTTATTTATTTGTTAGTTTTTTTTCTTCCCCTATATTTCTCAACGAAGTCTTTTTCTATTGACATTTTCTTTTGTTGTTTTTCTTTATTTTTTAACTACTCATTTTTCTGTAGTTTGAATTTTAACATTCATTAGAATTTGAATGTAAACGTTTTCCTTGTCAAATTTTCTCTGTTAAATATTTTACTATATTTGATATTAAGAAAATATATAAATGAAATTTTTCTATTTTTTAATCTTTCGATGAGTACACTATCAAATTATTGATTTCTTGATAGTAAAACATTGTTCATTCTTTTAGTCACGAAATTTGATATTTTCTTTAAATTAATTAGAAAATACTGATGCGTCATTTAAAAGACTATTTTAATAATCAAGATACGAATGTAGTGATTACATTAGGTAACATAATATTAAAAATATGTTTACGCAATAACCTTTTAAAGTATTTCTTGGAACAAAATATTAACTATTCAAACACATTTTATTTTAATTAGTTCAAAATCTTCTTTCTAAAATATGTCAAAACAAGTTTAACATTTATTATTGTTTGTGAGAAATTAATTAGTAGAAACTCTTCATTTTAATAAAATTACAATAGTATCCTTATGGGCCCATAACAAAAGTTAAGACATGTATGGATTCTTCTAGGTTTTCATTTAGACAATTAACTACACAATTATTATTTTGACTTGAAATGATGTTCAAATTACTAAAATGCAGTTGGTTGTCAAACTTTATTTCTATACAATAATAATTATTGTAATATTATATTTAAATTACATTAATTATTTTTTTTTGATACTACACTCTTAATATCATGCCTTAAAGAAAACTCTAACCCCACAAAATAACAAATATATTTTTTTTTCAGGTTGTTTTTTCCGAATTTATTTATTTATTAGTTTTTTTTCTTCCTCTATATTTCTCAACAAAGTCTTTTTCTATTGACATTTTCTTTTGTTGTTCTTCTTTATTTTTTTACTGCTCATTTTTCTGTAGTTTGAATTTTAATATTCATTAGAATTCAGGCCCAACATATGTTAGTTTTTTTTTCTTTCAATTTATGTGACACAAATGAAATTTGAAAAAGCGAACTAATTTTTTTATATGTGTTTTTTAAAAAAAAATATTTTTAATTGTCAATTTATATACATTTTATGTCATTTTCGAATAATATATGTTACTCTATTGGTTTCATTTTATGTGATACAAGCGATTTTAGAAAAATCAACGAAATTTCTTATATGGTTCTCACATATATTTTTGGTTGTCATTTTACAGTGATTCATAACACTTTTTAGTTCTTTTACGTTGTTTTCAAATAATCTATGCAATTTTTTTTTGTTTCGATAAAAATAATGGAGTCAACCAAATTTCATTATGTTTTTTAACTATGTTTTTCTAAAAATATTTTAAATTGTTACATTGTGTTTTTAAGCTCTTTTTTATGTAATTTTTAAATATGTAAAAAATTAGAAATTAAATTGAAGAATTAAAATTTTCAAATCATTATATTTCATTTTTAATATATGACTCCCTCCTTTTCAATTTATATAAACTTATTTTTTAATTTCATTTCAAAAAGAAAATAACTTCTGAATTTTAATTTTTTTATATAGCATATTTAAGATCACAATTTTTTTTTTAAAAAGTCAATACACAAAATATGAATATACATATAATTTTTAGTTTTAATTTTGATTGATTTTACCTAATATTATACTTGATATATAATTATTAAGAGCTAAGCGTAATCATAGTTTATTTACTTTTATATAATAAATAGATATCACAATAACTCATAAAAAAATGAAGAAATAAAAAATGAGGTAATAATACTAATAAGAATGATTAAAGATGTTTCTTGAACTATTTAATTATCTTGTTATCATTTTTGGTAGATTTTGTTTGCATGAAGTTACATTTTTACCTTTTATCATCATTCACTTCATATATAGAAAGATATTTCTAGAATTATGTATCTTGGTAGATTTTTATTAGAATGAAATTACATTTTTATTCTTGGTCGTCTTTAATACAAATATATCATCCTATTCATTTTTATTTGTAAAGTTACTTTTTAACATTTTTTTCTTTAATTTCAATCTAATATATATTATTAATTTTATCACACTTATTTATTTTCAAATATATTAAAAGAACAAAAATAAAGATGGAAATAATTAATTCATGATAAATTTTTATATAAAAAGTAAACATTTTTTATAAGTATAATGAGTTGAAAAAATATTAAGAATTAAATTAAAGTAATAGTAAAATAGAGTAATAATAAAATAGATATCACAATAACTCACAAAAGAAAAGAAATTGAAGTAATAACAAAATAAGTTAATGGTAATAATAATAACTCAAGATGTTTGTAGAACTATTTAATTTTTTTGTTATCACTCTTGGCAGATTTTTGTTAGTGTGAAATTATATTTTTGCCCTTGATCATTATTCACTTCATATATAAAAAGATATTTCTAGAATTATTTATTATTTTTCTTAATAGATTTTGTGAAATTACATATTTGCCCTTGGTCGTCCTCAACTTGGTTCTTCTATATAATAGAAACTAGATATTATGTGCCCGCGCCAGCGCAGGCCCAACGCATGTTAGTTTTTTTTCTTTTGATTTATGTGACACAAAAAAATTTAAAAAAGCGAACTAAATTTTTTATATCTCTTTTTTTTAAAAAAGTTTTTACTTGTTAATTTATGTACCTTTTATGTCATTTTCAAAAAATATATATGTTAATCTATTTGTTTCGTTTTATGTGATACAAATGATTTTAGGAAAATAAACGAAATTTATTATATGTTTCTCACATATGTTTAGTTGTCATTTTACTGTGATTCATAATACTTTTTAGTTCTTACCTTTTTTCAAATAATATATAAAACTTTTTTTTTTGTTTCGATAAAAATAAGGGAGTCAACCAAATTTTATTATGTTTTTTCTAAAAATATCTTATATTTTTAAGCTTCTTTTTTATGTAATTTTCAAATATAACATATTAGAAATTAAAATGAAGAATTACAGTTTTCAAATCATTAAATTTCATTTTTAATATATGACTCTCTCCTTTTCGATTTATGTGAACTTATTTTTAAATTTCATTTCAAAAAGAAAATAACTTCTGAATTTTAATTTTTTTATATAGTATATTTAAGATCACAAAATTAATATTTCAATACACAAAATTTAAATATACATATAAATTTTAGTTTAATTTTGATTGATTAACCTAATATTATACTTGATATATAATTATTAAGAGCTAAGCGTAATCCTAATTTATTTTCTTTTATATAATAAATAGATATCACAATAACTCATAAACAATGAAGAAATAACAAAAATGAGGCAATACTAATAAGAATAATTAAAGATGTTTCTAAAACTATTTAATTTTTGTGTTATCATTCTTGGTAGATTTTTGTTTGCATGAAGTTACATTTTTATCCTTGATCATCATTCACTTCATATATAGAAAAATGTTTCTAGAATTATTTATTCTTGATAGATTTTTGTTATAATGAAATTACATTTTTATTCTTGGTTGTCTTTAATACAAATATATCATCCTATTCATTTTTATTTGTAAAGTTACTTTTTAACATTTTTTTCTTTAATTTCAATCTAATATATAATATTAATTTTATCACACTTATTTATTTTCAAGTATATAATTAGAACGAAAATAAAGATGGAAATAACTAATTCATGATAAATTTTCATATAAAAGTAAACATTTTTTATAAGCATAATGAATTGAAAAAATATTAAGAATTAAATTAAAGTAATAGTAAAATAGATTAATAATAAAATAGATATCACAATAACTCACAAAAGAAAAGAAAGTGAAGTAATCACAAAATAAGTTAATGTTTATAACAATAACTTAAGATTATTCTAAAACTATTTAATTTTCTTGTTATCATTCTTGGTAGATTTTTGTTAGCGTAAAATTACATTTTTTCCCTTGATCATTACTCACTTCATATATAAAAAAATATTTCTAGAATTATTTATTATTTTTCTTAGTAGATTTTTGTTAGCGTAAAATTACATTTTTGCCCTTGATCGTCCTCCCACTTCACTCTTCTATATAATAGAAAATATTATATAATTTGGGATGAAAAATATAAACTTAATACTCCCTTCATTTCAAAAAGAATATTCATATTTCCTTTTTAGTTTGTTTAAAAAAAAATAACCCCTTTCCTTTTTTGACAACAGTTTAACTTTAAATTTCCACGTGGCATGTTTAAGACCACAAGATTAAAGGGCATTTTGGTACATGTGACATAACTTTAATTTAGAACGACAAGATTAAAAGATCTTATTTCTTTTCTTAAACTCCGCTCCAAGTCAAACTAGGTCATCCCTTTTGAAACGGAGGAAGTATGATAATATCTTCTCAATTGTTTATAATTGGTAAGTATTTTGTTCATCTTATTTAGAAGTGAAACATAATAGTTATTTTTATTTTATTGTTATAGATCTACAAGCAATATTTATATTTTATTAAAACTAGTAATCTAAGATATTAATAGAAATAACAAATATATTCCATTATCATGGGTTCACTTAAATATCCCGATTGATTTCAAATGAATATAATTATTTGTCAAAAATTGAAAAAGATCATTTTAAATTTTAGATATATCACATAATCATTTTCAGACGTGAAGTACATTAAATTTTGTCCATCAAATGAAGGCTTTGAAATGGAACTTCCAAATCGGATAGTTATGCCCATCAAATTTTATCGACAAGGTATCTCGTGAATCCATCCTAATTTTAAGAGAAAATAAAATTCGAAGGGATCAGTCACTGAATAGATTCAGAGATGACATAGGAATGATGAATATGGATTGAGAATCTGAACCAAAGATGAACGAAACAAATTTAATGGAGAAAAAAAACTGAGTACGGAGGATCTGGAAAAAAAAACAAGGCTCTTGATACCAAGTTGAATAACGATGGAGACCTAACACAATTAGAAATAAAAGAATTGTGATCTGTTTTATTAATAATAAAATTGTAGGATATAGAAGATATTTATACAAGTAATTAGAGTCCTAATTATCTATTAAATTCAAGCTAAAAGACCGTTAGCCATAATGGAGATCCCTGATTTAGTGTCGATAAATAATATATAGTCAACACATTTGAGATATTTTTTAAATTCTTCTTTAACAAGAACCAGACCCCTATCTAATTGAGCATTTCTCTATAACAGCATCGCAAGATTCACCTCAAAAGTTAGCTTAGTCTCAAATTCAAGTTGTAGACTATTAGCCCCATTTTTTCCTTTTGAACTACCTTTAGGCATCCTTTTTAACTTTTCTTTAAGTTCTATATTTTCAGCTTCTAAAACTGCCATTTGTTTTTCCATTTTAGACAAAAGCAAATTTTCCATATTGAAAAATATCAAGGTGGTTGTTCAAGAGGTCCTTTTGAGTGAACCAGTGATTGATTCAATCAAAACAGAAGCTAGACTTCTCAGTTTCTCAATGAATAAATATTCAAATGTTGTTTAATATAAGAGAGAGTTACCTCTACACCAGCTTCATCATCTTCAGATGTTGCCATGAAGGAAAACGTAGAATCAGAGACATCTTCATCATCCTTTACAGTGAGCATGGAAACATCCTCTGAATGTTCAAATTCCTCTGAGCCATAGAACAAGCTTTCCTAAACAGCAAGAGCATTTTTCGCTATATAGTAAGCAGCAAATACTCTTTTTGACTTATGAGTAACCTGGTCTCTTCGCTTGTCTTTTTCATCTCCATATTTGACACAATCTTTGTATTCTAACTTGTGCAGATTGTGATTTCCAATAAAATGCTCTAGTTTACCACACTTGTGACACAAGTCAATAGCATTAGCTGACTTTGTTGAGTTTTCTTTCTTTATCAATCCGCCATGCTTTCTCACAATCTTTTGAAATCTGCGAGTTAAGTAGTCTATGTCCTCATGTTCTTCATAGATATCATTTTGAGAAACTTTGAGAACATGATATTTTTCCTTCTTTACTTCCTTCCTGGAAAAATCTTGTTGCTCCGTGTGTTGAAGATTCCCAATCAGCTCATCCATAGTAAGGAACTTCAGGTCCTTTTCTTTAGAGTTTAGTAATAGCATCCACTTTACTTTCCCAAGACTTGGGAAGAATTCGGAGTATCTTTATGATCTGTTTCTTGGATGAATGTTTCTTCCAAGCAATCAAGCTCATTTGTTATGGAGGTAAACCTGGTATGCATCTCTTGATTTGTTTCACCCTCCTTCATAGAGAAATTTTCATACTAAGTGGTAAGCATAACAACTCTTGACTCATCCACTTGTGTGGTTCCTTCATGAGTAGTTCTTAGGCAGATCTAGATCCCTTTGGCAGTTTCACGCTTAGAGATTCTGTATTATTCATCTACCCTATACCACACACCAACAACTTCTTTGCCCAATAATTCGTTTCAATCTTTTTCCTATCAACTTCATTGTATTGTGACTTTTCCTTTCTTCATATCATGCATAGAATTATATGGACCATCTAGAACAATATCCCATAGTTCACTATCTTCAGGCATGAGAAAGTCATACATATGCAGGTTTTACACCAACCATATTAGAGCTGGACATCAAATCGGGGTGTCCTAGGTGATGATTGTCCTTCCAAATTCAAAGAACAATCTGTTGGGTTTAAAAGGAGTGAATGAAAAATGAAGAGTTGTGACTTTTATGAAAGGTTGCGACTTTTATGAAAAGTTGTGATTATTATGAAAAGTTGCGACTGTTATAAAAGTTGCAACTTTTTTGAAAGGTGACGACCTTTTCAAAAGATTGTGACTTTTCCAAAGGTTGGTGATCTTTTCGGTAAGGCATAATAAGAACCTTTTCGCACTACCCTTTGTTTTCTATAAAATTGAGGGATTTCCTCTCATTTAAAAAAAGAGATGTGTACTTTACTGCCATTGAGTGACTCACTGACACCAACGTTTTGGGTATCAATACACTGGTGATTGAGATCATTCTATTCTGGGAGGACATATTCCAAATCAAACCTCGGATACTAGAGAGGAATAATTTCCTTAAGGGGACACTGTGCATTCAGTGAGCTTGATCTTCTTTCTGTTTTTCCAAATTCTGGAATGTGTTACATATTTTAGATTTGTGAATTAATTTCTGTTCTTCTGTTCTTCACTGGTTTATTAAACTTTGGTAACTTCGTGTTTCTGCAAAGTTTGTTGAAATCAGTAAGATTCTTTAAACACAGATTGACAACGATTCTTCTTTAAGAAAAATATTTCGCATATTTTTTCTAATCTGTTTCTGATCTAGTTTCTCCACTAGTTTTAATTTTCTAGTTGTGTTCTTAAACTTTGTCGTGTCTTATCAAGTTCTTCAAAGTTTTGTTTTAAGTATATTAGGAATACAAAACTGAACAACAATCTTAAGGAAATTATTATACTGTAAGTATGTTTTATATTCTACTGATTCTGAGAATCTGATCATGGCAGTAGAAGATAAATGCATTACTTCTCCATAATTCGTTACTTTATTTATCAAGGTCGAAGTGAGAATGTAACAAAAAAAAATTATGGTATTCCAGTTAAAGATTACACCAGGCAACCTTCTTATTATTTATCTAAGGAGGAAAATAGTTTCTAAGAGTTAACAGTTTTGATTTTTTATCATGTGTATCTTTGGAAAAAAATCTGCAAACTATATGTTGTGGAATGAATTTTGCTTGGCAAATAGTATTGCCTTTAAAATTCTTTATCTTGCAAAATGAGAGATGCACAATTTTGTTTGATAAAATAGTATGTCAAAATGTTATAATTGGAAGACTATTTGAAAAGAAAAATATTTTCTATGTGATAAAGAATATGTTTAATTTCGTATGGAGACTAAAAAAAACTTTGTAGTTTTGTACTCCTTGTGAATTTGATTATATCTGATTGTTGTGGATTAAAAACTTTTGTAGTTTTCTACTCTGGATAAATCAGACTATGCAATTGGCTTATATGAAAACTTCACATAATAAGTCAGCGTTGTACTTTGATTTTCTATAAAGTTCAATGTTATATAGAAATAAATTATACAATTTTTTTGTCCTTAATGTTAGTATTCTAAATACTACGTCTATTTGTGATAGAGGAAAAATACCACTGACTTAGAGTTTGTGATTTTTTGTCTCTATGGAATGAACTTTGACATTGTGTAAATATTGTCAAAGAGAATTGAAGCACTATAATTCTTTCGTAGAATAATGTTTCCAAAAGAAGTTTCATATTAAAATATGTGGAAAAACTATTTTCAAATACTTGAAAAATATTTTTGAGATCATATTTGAAATGTGGGGGTTCTTTGTGTATGATAAAGTTAAAATTGGACTTGGTGTATTATTTAAATTTGGAGTACAAGATAGATATTCTATGATACTTTTGTATTATGTGAGACCCACAAAATTATTAGAGTATATTTGATATATTGGTCGTTGAGTTTATCGTTTACTAGTATAAGCTATGACTAGTATGAAACTACCAAATTATATGTATATTTGTTCAAAATAATTGTGTTCTTTTATGAAAAAGTGTCACTTGAAGTGATGTGATTTTTCATGAAAAGATATGTCTATTAAATATAACTATTTGTATAGACATGAATATTGATGAATAGTCATTTGTCATGTTTTGTAAAACAAGCATTTAGATTATATTACCTTTATTGGACCCGATGAAATTTCGTTCATGGGTAGTTCTATAACAATCAAATTAAAAGTTATGGAAAGATCCTTTTGAAAAGGACATTTGACAAGGTGATGACTCTAAACAATGTTTGTATCGCACAAAATCGTAAGAAATAGGAACAAAATATTAGTGAGAAAAAAGCTACCTCGCGAAGAGCTTTTTAAACTCAATATTTTTATTTGTTCTTACGTGTTTGAGTCAAAGTTTTTGACATGAGCACTTGGGGCATGTCATTTACAAAACCATGTAAGGAAAACTGATCAACTTAGAAAAATGTCATATTTGTGTGGAATCTAAGTATGCTGAACATTCTTATAAACATGTTGAAAGGAATTCTAATCCTTTAGATTTGATTTACACTGACATTTTTTATATGAAGTCAACACCATCTCGTGGTGGAAAAAAAATATCTCATAACTTTTATTGACAATTGCATAAAAAATGACTATGCCTATTTGCTGAATGGTAAGGATGAAGCAAAAGAAATGTCTAGACAATGTAATATCGAAGTTGAAAATCAGTTGAGAAAAAGATAAGACGTGATAATAATGGAGAGTATGAATCTCCTTGTGCAGAAATATGTTTGGAAAGTGGATTTATCTATCAAATTACTGCTGTATTCACCTCAATCTAAAGAAAAACCGAACGTTGAAAGAAATAATGGATGCATTATTTATAAGTTCGGGTTTATCACAAAACATGTGTGGAGGAACTATCCTTCCTTCAAATATGATTTTATAACATTTCTTATGTCTTATGTAGACTCATCCTTTTGGGCAGATGGTGTCAATAGTGAGATTGATTCAATCTTGAGCAATTCTATTGGAAGTTGGTTGATCTTCCTCAAGGAAATAAACTTTTGGGTTCAAAGTGAATCCTCAAAAGGAAAATGAAAGTCGATGGAACTGTTGACAAATATAAAGAGAGACTTTGTGTTAAAAGTTTTAGACAAAAACAAGGTTTTGATCTTGTTGATATATGTACTCGTCAGTAACTAGAATTACATCCACTCGGATGTTAATATTATTAGTCATGATATATGACCTCCAAATTCATTAAATGAATGTGGAAACATTTTTCGTAAACGGAGAACTGAAGAAAGTGTTTTACATGGAACAACCCACAGGTTTTACAGTTCCTCGTAAATAAAAGAAAGTGTGCGAACTTGTTAAGTCACATTACGGGCTAAAACAAGCACCCAAACAATGACATAAGAAATTTGACCAAATCATGTTGGTAAATGGATTTAAGAATGATGAAAGTGATAAATGTGTTCACATTAAAATCATAAGGTCATTGTTTGTTTGTATATTGGTGATATGTTGATCATCAATAGATACACAAATGACATAATGCTACTAAACATATGTTAGAAAGTAAGTTTGGAATGAAATATCTTGGAGTTGCTGATGCGATCTTAGGCATAAGAATCCTTAGAACTCCATAATGTTTAGCATTTTTACGGTCTCATTGCGTTGAAAAGGTACTTGACTAGTTAAATATATGGATTTCAATATTGTCAAGTCTCCAATAAATGTAAGCTTTTCATATCAAAAGATTGAAAGTGAAAGTGACTCACAATTGGATTGTGCTAGAGTATAGGGAAGTATGATGTAAATCATGAAGTGTGCGCGATCAGATATAGCATTTGCTAGTAATGAACTGATCCGGTTCAGAAGTGATCCCAATATAACTCATTAGATGACAATAAAATGTGTTTTGGAGTATTTGAGAAATACTTAAAACTATGTCTTGCATTATAACAATATCCGTAGTATTGAAAGGGTATAGTGATGCAAATTGGATCACCGGACAAATGAAGTAAAATCCATGAGTGGATACGTATTTACTCTTGGTAGAGGAGCAGTATCTTGGAAATATTTCAAAAGAGACATGTATCGCTAGCTCTACAATGATCTCTGAGCTAGGTGCTCAAGATAAGGTCGATGAATAAGTTGAAAGACTCCGGAATTTCTTGATATATATTTGCTTTTTGTCCCAACCATTGGCATAGTATGCATACACTTTGATAGTCAAGATGCAATAGGTAGGGCATGGAGCATGATGTATAACGAAAAGGCGCGTCATATAGGACATAGACATGGTATCATTAGAAAACTACTCTCTAGTGAAATTATCAAAATTGACTATGTAAAGTCAAAGGATAATGTGTCGGATCCACTTACAAAAAGGCCTAACTAGAGAGAAAGTTTAAAGATCATCTAAGGGAATGCATTTACGGCTTAGGACAAGTCATCATGGCTATAAATCTATCTAGAAAACTGGAGATCCCAAGAGCCAGATTCAAGGAGAAAAACAAAGTTGTGAATGACGGTTCGACATTGTCAACAAACTTAATCCATTCTCATGATGAAGACAATGCTCAGGAACAATGATACAACATTAAGACTTGTTAACGAGTTAATAAAACTTATTGATTTTAATGATTTGCTAAGTTTGGTAGAGTTGCCCAAATAGTGTATCTACGCGATAACACAGTTAGAAATCACCTATGTGAGTGTGAAATGTAAGCCGCTTGGAAGAAGATGATTGTGAAAAGCCCATTATCTATACACTCATGAAACCAGGAGGTGTTCATGGCTGAAACGAACACAACCGTAAGAACTATAAGCGGCAAAGGGTTAATTGTGTGACATATGGTTGTCTAGGTATACACCAAAGCTTGATGGTTCAAAGATATTGCATCTACCCGATTGACCGAGTATATCCTACATATGTTCTAAGAGCATCTGCCACTACATTCTCCTTACCAGGATGATAATGCAGACTCATATCATAATCCTTAAGGAACTCAAGCCATCTCCTCTGACGAAGGTTCAACTCTTTCTGGGTGAACACATATGGAAGGCTCTTATGATCAGTGAACACATCTACATGAACACCATACAAGTAGTGTCTCCATATCTTGAGTGCAAATACTACTGCTGCAAGCTCGAGGTCATGAGTTGGATAGTTCTTCTCATGAACCTTAAGCTGTCTAAAGGCATAAACTATAACCTTATCTCGCTGCATCAACACACAACCTAGGCCAACTTTGGATGCATCACAATATATCACATAACCATCTGAACCTCTGGTATAGTCAAGACAGGAGCTGTAGTCAATGTTGTTTTCAATTCTACAAAGCTTTTCTCATAATCATCTGACCATTGGAACTTGACCATCTTCTGAGTCAACCTAGTCAATGGTGAGGCTATGGATGAGAATCCTTCCACGAACCTTCTATAATAATTCGCTAGACCTAAGAAACTTATGATATCTGTAGCAGAGGTAGGTCTGGGCCATTGTTTCATTGCTTCTATATTATGTGAATCCACTTGGATCCCTTCGCTAGATACAATGTGACCAAGGAAAGCAACGGATTGAAACCAAAACTCACATTTGTTAAACTTAGCGAATAACTGGCGATCCTTGAGAGTCTATAGAACAATTCTCAAAAGACTCGAATGTTCTTCCCCATTCCTAGAGTAAATGAGGATATCATCAATAAAGACGATAACAAACAAGTCCAAGTACTGTTTGAACACTCTGTTAATCAAATCCATGAAAGATGCAGGAGCATTGGTTAGTCCAAATGACATAACTACAAATTTATAATGACCATACCGAGTTCTGAAGGCTGTTTTTGGAATGTCACTATCTCTGACTTTAAGCTGATGATAACTCGATCTGAGGTCTATCTTTGAGAAATGACTAGCACCTTGAAGTTGGTCAAACAAGTCATCAATCCTGGGGATAGGATACTTATTCTTGATTGTGACCTTGTTCAAATATCTATAGTCAATTCACATTCTGAGAGAACCATCTTTCTTCTTTACGAACAACACTTATACACCCCATGGTGAAATACTAGGTCGGATGAAGCCCTTATCTAGAAGGTCTTTCAACTGCTCTTTTAATTCCTTAAGCTCCGCTGGAGCTATTCTGTAAGGAGGAATAGAAATAGCTTGGTTATCTGGAAGGAGATCAATTCCAAAGTCGATTTCCCTTTCGGAAGGGACTCCGGAAAGATCTTCTGGAAATACTTCTGGAAATTCACAGACTACTGGAACTGACTCAAGAGTTGGGGTTTCAAAGATAGAATCCTTAACACAAACTAAATGATAGAGATAACCCTTAGAGATCATCTTTCTGCCTTAAGGTAAGAAATGAATCGACCCATAGGCGCTAAGCTACTATCCTTCCATTTCAAGATTGATTCATTTGGAAACTGAAAACGAACAATCCTAGTTCTACAATTGACTGAGGCATAACAGGAATGTAACCAATCCATGCCTAGAATGACATCGAAGTCTACCATTTCTAACTCTACAAGATCTACTGAGATAACTTTCTGAGATACTGTGATAGGCCAATTTCTGTATACCCGTCTAGCTATAACTGGGTCACCGACTGGAGTAGAGACTGAGAAAGGTTCTGAGAGAGTTTTTGGACTAACACTGAATTGGACTGCTATGTAAGAAGTTACAAATGAAAGAGTAGCCCCTGGATCTAACAATGCATAAACATCAAGGTCAAAGACTCGTAACGTACCAGTGACTACATCAAGAGAACCTTCCTGATCTTGGCGAGACTGAAGAGCAAACAATCTGTTCTGGCGCTGACTACCACCTGTACCAGATGAGTTACCCTTCTGAGTCGGGCGACTTGCTGGTGTTGATGAAGTTGTAGACTGAGCTCTACCATCACCACCTCCTTGACCCTGTCTAGAAGGACAATCTCTCAACCTGTGACCAGACTGACCGCACCCAAAACATCATTCCTTTCCTGCGAGGCACTCGCCCGGATGGTTCTTACCACACTTAGGGCAAGTGTGGTAATTCTTGGTGCCAGAAAAACTTCCTTGAGACTTAGAGCTTAGTGCTCTAACCTTTTGGTTATACCTGTTCTTGGAGGATGGAACACTAGCTGACGAAGGGGCTGGAATTGAAAACTTTTTTTGACTCTGCGAGCGATTTCCACCACCCGATTTCTGCTGAGAATAGTCATAGTTCAAGTCCTAGCCTTCTTATTCTCCTTGGCATGTTCCCTAAGCTTATCATCCTCAACCTGTTGAGCATGAGTCATAAACCTAGAGATATTCATAACTCCCAGTAACATAGCATTTTTGCACTCAGTTTTCACCAAATCCGACACTCCATACAAGAACTTATTCATTTGAGCCCTGGAGACAGCAACCATGTGATGAGCATACCTGGAGAGTTGGTTAAACTTGAGCCCATACTCTTAGACCGTCATGTTTCCCTGCATTAAGTTCATGAATTCTTGAGCCTTTGCTTCTCTCAACTCTATTGGGAAAAACTTGTCCAGAAAGGCCTCACTAAAGCAATCCCAAGTAATAGGAGCTGCATCTGTACCCCTATTTTCCTTTCACTGAGTGTACCATATATAATCAACATCCTTCAACTGGTATGATGCCAACTCAACCCGGTCATTCCCAGTGACTTGCATTACCTCAAAGATCTTCTTGATCTCATCCAAGAAATTCTGAGGATCCTCATTAGTTTGCGATCCTAAGAACTCAGACAGATTCATCCTAACAAAGTCACGGACCCTTGCTGCTACTGATCCACCATTTGCATTCACCGGAGCATGAACCCGATTGTTCTGGTTTGTCATACTTTGAGCCAACATCTGTATGGCATTCCTGAACTCAGCATTGGAGACTTTCTGATCTGGGACTAGAGGAGCCGCGTTTGCATTCCTGGCATTCGTATTCCTAGCATTAGCTCTACGAGGAGGCGTGATCTAAAACGTAGAACGTCAAGTTAGAGTGGAATAACATCATACCTTACGCACGATAAGAGTAACAAGAAAGTGAAGTTTTCCTAAAACACTTTGTAGCCTCCCTCTCATTAGATGTGGTGCACTTCACACCTATGAAAACAACTCTACTTAGTGCGGTTTTTCAGAAATCCTAGGAAACTTAAACCTAGTGCTTTGATACCAAGTTTTGTCACACCCCGAGATACCCCCGAGACGCGGACACGGAACCTATGACCACAAGTGATCCCAAGCTAACCCTGCTGGCATGATCATGAGCATACTAAATATAATAAACTCAATGCAGAAGCTAAGTCATAATTTAAACTGAAAAGATGGGGACTACCCATATTCTATGACTGAGATATTTGAAATAATGAGTTTAATACAAAGAAGTTATTAACTCAATACTAAGCTGAAACTGACTATGTCACTGACTAGAAATGCTGGGACAATCCCCAACTAAGTTTAGCAAAAATTGAAACTAAATGACTAAGACTAAAATGAACTCATGACTATTGTCCTCGGAGAATGAGGACTCACCACTAAATCTGCTGAACTGGAGATCGGGAATCGATCTAAGCGTGATTTGGATGCTGAGAACCTGAACCTACATCACGAGAAAATGTAGCGCACATATGCGTCAGTACTTGAAGGTACTGACCATGTAGGATAGAGTAAAGCTGAAATAAAACATAACTGAACAAGCACAAAAGCAAGTATATAATATGAAGATGATATAGATTTTAAATGCTGAGATAACTTAATGAAATGACCAATTTATAACATGCTAAAAATGAATACTGGATATACTGATAAATAGTCAATACATTGGAATCTGACTGATCTATGGGAGCTACTAATAACCGATAATAAAACCACATGAGATAAATGTGGATTCTGATGTATACGCCCCATCGAGAGGACCCAATATACCCTGCCAGAGGTATAAAGGCATGCTGGCGTGATAACTAAACTGATGCCCACAGAGGGGACTTACAACCTTCTTGTCTAGTAGTTCTGGGACTATTGGGTACGCTGAACCCTAGTCCAACTCGGTATTATGCTACTCCTAATGAATTATGTAATTAATTCATTATGTCTGAATTTCTGTAAATACTAGATAGTTCAAAACTGAACAGGCAAACTGAGAATGCAACATTTTATCTAATAATGATGCATTAATAATTGAGGCATGCATAACTGAATTACTGAAATATCTGACCTAGCATGTGTAATTTAAAAACTAAAGAAATACATAGCTAGGGTTCTGAAATTCATGCAATAAACTGAATAATAAACTTATAATTTGATTTGGAACATATATTTAACTAATTTTTGATGATCTGTTGTAATTCTAGAAACCCTATGTTTAATCATGATAAGAGAATCAACAACTAATTGAAAACTATGGACCCAATGGGTTAAAGGAACCTACTAGTGAAATCTCACATACATGGTGATGAAATTCACGGAGAAATATTTAGATTATTTGGTTGGAACTGCTGGAACCTTGTTGCGTTCTTGAACTAAGGTTCTTTACCTTCTTTTCCTTTCTTGCTTCTAATTTTCTATGTTTTTGATTAATGATTTAAATTATGTAAATTTTAGTTATGTTTCTAGGCTTAAACTGACTAAAATATGATGATTTAGGGTCAAAATGATGTATCTTAGGGTTTAAATAAAGTGGGAAAAGACCAAAAGACCCCTGAGTTAATTTCTGTCAGACCAAACGATGACCTGGACTGATGGACAGTCGTTCGACGGTCCGTCGTTTGGGTGTGTTCGACAAGCCTTTACTAAAACGGGCATAACGTTTTAGTCTAATTTTAGCAAGGTCGGTGGATATAGAAAGCTAATTCAATTATCTATTTTTTTTTGTATGTTATAGGACATCTAATTCATTTTGTGCTAAGATTTTTGATCATGTGAAGTTGACCCAACTGCATTTTCCCCCGTAAATGTCTGCTAATTTCCACCTACGGTCCGTAGGTCCATCTACGGACCGTACTGGTCAATCGTGGTTCTTGTCAGAGAGTGGGTAATTGGGGTCTTGATCGACGGAAATATACTACGGACCGTAGGTTTGTGCGTTGTTCAACACTTAGTCAAATTTTCTGGGCTGCATTTTGGGAGAGTTTCAGTCACAACCGACGGATGTGCAGTATGGGCTGTGGGTCAGGCTATAGTCTGTCGATGGTAACCGTCGACTGCACCTGTAGATTTTTCTGAAAAGCTAATTTCTGGTCTATTCTAGATACGGGGTGTTACACAACATCTTCAAAAACTTCAATACCACAAAAAGTAAAGAATAACGACAGTTTCTGAGCTTTAAGAAAAGGGCTTACCGGAAAATTTGAGTCATCCATTTGACTGAGATTTTCCATACAGCCAGACACAAACGAACGAGTTTTGAAGTGTTTATACCTATTCTTATGGACTGGCCCCCAGAATCGATGCATGTCGTCAGTACAGAGAGTCCCAGTGAGTCTAGATTTTGTCTTCTTCGCTGTTTTTGAACTGGTGACAGAAGGCTTTCGCTTTGCTGAAATGGGAGGGGATTTTTGTGATTCATCATATGAATCACAAGATAGAGAAAGAACATCAGGAGAAAGAGAAGAGCTAGGGATAGAGCTTTTTAGAGAAGACATTGAGCGGGTCTTAGTCATAGTGGGGGAGAGGAGCGAGAGAAGAAGAAAAGAGAAAGGAGAGGATGTGAAGAATAAAGAGAGAAGAGGAATGGTTTTATGGAAGATAGAGAGAGAGAGAGAGAGAGAGAGCAGAAAAAGCAGAAGTTGAAGAGGCAAAAGAGAGGTGAAGAGACGGTTAAGGGAAGAGAAAGCTGGCACAACACGCTAAACAAGGAAACACAATATTAGTAATATATTAAATAAGACAAGTAAAATCACATTATTAGTAACAAATTTATAAGACACGTAAAATAAAAAATAGAAGAAGTATTTAGAAGGGAAAAAAGGTGATACCCAACCTTTCCCGTAGATCACATATCGAGTAGAGGTTTGGTAAAGATATCAGTTAGCTGATTTTCAGAATCAGTAAACTCTAATAGAAAATCACCACTTTCAACATGATCAAGAATAAAATGGTATTTAATGTCAATGTGCTTAGCTCTGGAGTGATTCACAGTGCATTTTGATAGACTGATAGCACTAGTATTATCGCAGAAAATGGGAACACCTTCAAATGATAGATCATAATTGAGTAATTGATGCATCATCCATAATAATTGTGTACCACAGCTTCCTACAACAAGGTATTCTGATTCTGTAGTATATAGGTCTACAGAAGTTTGCTTTTTGCTGTGCCAGGACATAAGAGACTGTCCCAAAATTTGACAAGTGCCGCTAGTACTTTTCCTATCATATTTATCACCTACAAAGTCAGCATCTGAGTAACCAATTAATTCAAAATGAGAGGAGTGAGGATACCAGAGACCCATTTCGGTGGTTCCTATCAAATAACGGATGATTCGCGTTACTGCAGTAAGATGCGACTCTGTTGGAGCGGCTTGAAACCATGCACATTTGCATACGCTGAACATGATGTCTAGTCGACTTGAAGTAAGATATAACAATGAGCCAACCATTCCTCGATACATTTTTTCATCCACGTCTTTTCCTGGTGCGTCTATTTCATGACACGTGGAGGGACTCATTGCAGTCCCAAATGCTTTTCCTTTCTTGAGTCCAAACCTTTTGATGAGTTCTTTAGAATATTTTGATTGACTAATAAAGGTTTCGTTTAAAGACTACTTGATTTGTAGTCCAAGGATGAATGTAAGTTCTCCCATAAGGCTCATTTCAAATTCACCTTTCATGAGATTTTCAAAATTCTCACACAAAGAGGAGTTAGAGCTACCAAAAATAATATCATCAACATAAATTTGAATAATAAGAATATATGAGCCAGATCTTTGAATCAAAAGAGTTGTATCAATTTTTCCTCTTTGAAAATTATTCTGGAGTAGAAAAGTGCTAAGTCTTTCATACCATGCTTTTGGAGCCTGTTTAAGGCCATAAAGAGCTTTTGAAAGTTTATACACGGTATCAAGACAAGAGGAATTTCCAAAATCAGGAGGTTGTGTGACAAACACTTCTTATTTTATAAATCCATTAAAAAAAGCACTTTTCACATCCATTTGAAAAAGTTTAAAGCGTTTGAAGGATGCATAAGCAAGTAATATTCGAATGGATTCTAACCTTGCTACGGGAGAAAAAGTTTCATCGTAGTCAATACCTTCTTGTTGAGAGTAGCCTTAAGCGACTAGTCTGGCCTTGTTTCGAACTACCTTGCCGTTTTCATCCAGCTTGTTATGAAAAATCCATTTTGTTCCTATGACGGAACAATTTTTTGGTCTTTCCATGAGTGTCCATACTTGGTTTCTTTCGAATTGATCAAGCTCTTCTTGCATAGCCTTTATCCATGATTCATCTTCCATGGCTTCATTTATTCTCTTATGCTCTATTTGAGATATAAGTGCCATAGAGGCTTATTTTCTAAGAGATGATCTTGTCTGCATTTTGTCATCAGGTTTTCCAAGTATGTAGTTCTTGGGATAGTTAACATTATGTCTCCATTCTTTGGGAATATTGGTTTTATCAGTAGGTGTAGTCGCCTCCTTTTCCATGGTAGTTGACTCGCCAGTGTTTGTTTCAACAGAGTCTCTTGTGATATCTTTTGATGACTGAGAAATTTTTGGCATAGCTGCTTGATAGTCAGTGACATAATCAATAACAACTTCGCTGTCCTGGATTCTAGGGTTAGTATCATCGAAAACAACATGAACAGATTCTTAAACGCTTAAAGTTCTTTTATTGAAAACTCGAAAGGCTCTGCTATGAGGTGCATAGTCTAGGAAGATACCTTCATCACTTCTCGGATCAAATTTTCTGAGGTTGTTCTTACAATTATTGTGAATGAAACATTTACAACCGAAAGGATGAAAGTAGCTTATGTTAGGCTTATTTCCTCTCCATAATTCATACGGGGTCTTCTTTAGGATTAGCTTGATTAGACACCTGTTAAGAATATGATAAGCAGTACTAACGACTTCTGCCCAGAAATAATCAGGAAGACTTTTGTCAAAAAGTAAGGTCCTTGTTGTATCTTGTAGTGATCTGTTTTTTCGTTCAACTACTCCATTTTGTTGAGGAGATCTTGGTGCGGAGAAGTTCGGAGTGTAGCCTTTCTGTGCGCAAAAGTCTTCAAATGCTTTATTCTCGAATTCTCCACCATGATCACTATGGATAGTAGTAATGAAATATCTTGCTTCTCTTTGAACTTTTCTACAGAAAGATTCAAAGTTTGTGAAGGCTTCATTTTTGTGAGTTAAGAAGATTACCCATGTAAACCTTGAGAAGTTGTCGACAATTACAAAAGCACATCTCTTACCTCAAATGCTGGTTGTGCGAGTAGGATCGAATAGGTCCATATGGAGAAGTTGTAGAGGTTTAGAAGTACTAACAATATCTTTTCCTTTGAAAGCGGAGCGAGTTTGTTTATCCATCTGACAAGCGTCACAAATGTGATCTTTTTCAATTTTAGTTTTGGTAAACCAATGACTAGCTCGAGTCTTGAAATTTTTTCAAGAGTGTGTATACTTGCGTGTCCAAGTTTTCTATGCCATAGCCATGGATCGCTTGCAACTGTAGTAACACAAGTGAGAGATAGAAAATCAACATTATTTAGAATATATATGTTATTTACTCGGTCTCCGATAAGAGTCAGCCTTTTCTCTGGATGTTTAATGATATAGTTGGTTGTATTGAAAGTGACTTGAAAACTGGCATCACATAGTTGGCTAATGCTGAGAAGATTATGTTTGAGTCCTTCAACTAAGTAAACTTCGACCAAGTCACATGATGAACTTAATGATATGGTTCTGACGCTAGTCACTTCTCCCTTTGCGTAATCTCCAAATCTGACACATCCTCCATCTATTCTTTTTACAGTTTTGAAGTTTTTTTTCTTTCCACACATATGTCTCGAGCATCCACTATCAAGTACCCACATTCCCTTTTTGTAGGTTTTCTTTGATTGCTCCTGCAAAACAATGAGATTAGTTTCTTTTAGGAACCCAAGTATTTTTGGGTCCTTGATGACTGACAACTTTTGGTATCCAAATCCATTTCTCAGAGGAAAATTTCTACAATTAAAGGATTTGTGACCAAAATTACCACAGGTATAACAAGTAATTTGAGTAGAGAAATTAACAAAACTTTAGTTTGAGAAAGTTTTATTTGATCTATGGTTCAAAGAGTTCTTTCTGTTCATCATTGCTCTGTTGGATTGAACAAAACTTTGACTTGGAGATTTTTTGATGCTATTTAATTGAATTTTCACTTCCTCTAGTTCTTCTGTCAGTAATTCAACTTCAATCTGACTTGCTTCAAGAAGAATCTGCCAATTTTTATTTTCTTGAGCAAGTTTATTGTATTCGTCGATGAATTTCTGCAGCTCATCAGTGACCATATCCAAGGAGTTTTGTAAATCATGATAGTTAGGACAATTAAAAGGTCTTACCTCGCTTGTTTCACCTAGTGCCATGAAACATAGGTTTGCCATTTCGTCATAATCGTCATAAGTGGTTTTTCCTGTTCCCATGCTCCAAGGCTTTTTGGATCTTCATTTCTTCGATTGATTTTCCTCCTTTGTTTTGGACAATTCTTTTAATGTTTCCTGGTTCTCCGCAGCAGTAACACCGATCGTCATTTCTTTTGATGTTATTACTCTTAAAGTCCTGTTGAGGTCTTTGTCTTCTTTGTTTAAGCATCTGTCTTACTCCATGGGTTATGAGTGTCATTCCTTTGTCTTGGTTTTCATCTGCTTTCTTCATTGATATCAAGTGTCTCAGCAGTGAATGCCACAATTTTCTTTTTGTCATCCTTGTTGTATCTATTTATATGATTTTGTTCGTAAGCCATTAGATTTCCTTGAAGCTCATCATATGTCATATTTTGCAGATCTCCATCTTTGAGAATACCTGCCTTAGTTTCCTAAGCTTTGGGAAAACTTCTGACCAGTTTATTAACTTGAAGTGCATTTGAGTAGACCATTCCAACTGATTTTAGTTCACAAACGATTTTACTAAATTTTGAGAACATGGATTCAACATTTTCATCATCGGTCATTTTGAATAACTCGTATTAATTTATGAGTGAGATGATTCTAGCCTCCTTTACTTTAGTGATCCTTCATAAGTTACTTCTAGTTTGTCCCACATCTCTTTAGTAGTCTCGCAAGTTGATATCTTGTCATATTCTGCTCCGCTTACTGCACAATACAACAAACTTATGGCTCTAGTGTTAGTATGAATTATCTCTTGTTGTTCCTTAGTAATATCAAATGATTCAGGATCAAAAGGTTTTTCAGTGCCATTTAGTCCAGGAATAGGCTTTGGGCCTTTCTTGATAACTATCCATGCTTGATGGTCATTTGAGGAGATGAAAATTTTGAATTTATCCTTCTAGTGAGAATAGTGTTGCCCATTGAAGTAAGGTGGTCGATGTAATGAGTGTCCATCTTGAAGTAAAGCGCCATGGATTTGGTAGTGTGCCATTTGATCTTTGCTCACGTGCTGTTAAACCTTAACCTATGAGACCTGCTCTGATACCAATTGAAAGATAAGAGGGGGGGTGAATTAAAATAGTTGTCCAATCGATTGCCGAAGTGCAGTGGTCGAATTCCCTGCAGGTTAGTTCAGCAAAATATAACAAAGTGATAAACTGAAAAGTAAATGAACACCAAATGTTTTATACTGGTTCGTATCACCGATGTGGTGCCTAGTCCAGTCCCCTTGGGTTTCAAAGGTTTCCTTAAGATCTCGATCAACTTGGTTTACAGAATTGGTAGACTTTTCGATCTTGTTTGATGTGCAAATAAGATCTTCTAAACTTGACACTGCCTCTACTTGTATAACCTACTCTCAGAATCTTTCCTTTTATTTTTCTTTTACAATTGTTCACTCACGTGTACAAAGTTTTATCACAGATAAAAGAAGATTACAAATAAGTTCAAGTGAAGATGTTTGCTTCACACTAATGTTTGAGGAGGTTTATATAGTGATTGCTCTTGTCATAAACCCAAGGGGGTTTGAATCAAAGATCTTTAATCTTATCCTTGATCACTTTGTGATTGATTTGCTGAGTCATGTCCATATCAAATATGTGCATGAAAAATCATTTATTTCTTTTGTTTGAAGGTCTTGTGTCTTGGCTTGATTTTGATTCTTGATTTGTTTTCCTTTAATATGAGCTAGACGGTTGGTCTTCTGATTTTGCTTGAAGGGAACTTCCTTGTGTGCATTCTTTTGATTGCAAGCTGTGAAGTTTGATCTGATTGATCAAATATTCACTTTCCTTCTTCATCGTGATTCCTGCAATCATTTGATTGTTGCAAGCTTGTGTTTGGTTGATCTGATTGATCAAATATCTTTTTCCCTTTTTTTCTTTTAGCTTGATTTCATTTTGATTCCTGCAGTCCTTCATAGTCTCCGTCTCATTCCTTTTCTGCATTGTATGACTTAGTTAGAGAGTGTATTTGTCATTATTAATACTTATAGCAGTGAATGAGGTTAACACTAAATGGTAGGGTGTTTGATCCTGAGATTTTTACTGAACCTCAAAAGTATTCCTTGTTTGATTTTGTGGCACTGCAAAGTTGGGCACATATGTTCAAGTTGCCTATGCCATATATACATAAGCCTTAGGTACATGAGTTTTACTATAATATGAATCTTCTTGAACATGGTGGAATTAGTACAGTTTTTCATGCAGTAGAGATCACTTTAAGTGAAGAAGTTTAGGGCATAATCATAGAGGTACACAAAAAGGGATCCGGTCTGTTGATGAATGAAAGCCTTCTACTTAGTCTTTCCAACGGTCTATGAAATACTGTAACATGAAGTGTGTTGGGATTCCTAAGAAATTTCTCAATGGGGAGCATTAACTATTCTTTGAGTTTGTTAATAAGGTACTCCTGCCTAGAACTGAAAAGTGAATAGTGGCCTTTTCGACAGACCTTTTCCTCATAGAACAATTGGATGAGCTTGAAGCACTAAATCTTCCTAGAATCATGCTTGAAAACATGCATCGGATAATTACATGGAGGAATGCAAAGCAAGGGATAGCTTATGGTTACCATCTGAACTTGGTTTTTGATCATTTTGAGATGCCCACTGGTAAAGGGGTAGCAAGTACTATCAAGCAGACTTTATCTATTGACACATTTATTGAGTGTTAATTTGCGGAGGAAAAGGTGGTATCAGGTTTTTGAACTCCTTGAAAAGCAGGAAACTCTTAAACCTCAAATGGACTATTTCACTTCTCTTCTAGGGGTAAGGATGTAGAGATTTCTTGACTCCATGCCCTGCTTCAATTGGCAAAATCTCAAGAACTTGGTACCAACAATGTGGCTAAGAAGGAAATCGACAAGCGGAAGGCTGACAATGCTGGATTGGTAGAATCAAATGCCTCACTGAGTGAGGAGATCAAGTCCCTCACCATGTAGCTTCTTCTGGCACACAGTGATGCTAATTCTAGATTGAACATCTTTTTGCAGTTCTGTTCTCCTCGATGAAATTGTCATGTTCTTTTTGTCTTTGTCTTCTCTACTTTTCCTGTTTCCTCATGTACTATGCTGCCTATGGGTCTGAATTCCTTACTACTTTGCATATCGCTTGTGTATGTGTACCGCTTACCTTTTCAATGATGTCAAAAAGGGGAATTAGTTTGTACATGTTGTTGAATGTAACAGGTGAGCGTGATGATAGGGGGAATAAATGGCTTTTCGTAACAGGTGGGCATGGTGGCAGGGGAAATAATGAATACACTCGTTGTGAAAAGGATGTTTGTTTGTCATCATCAAAAGGTGGAAAATATTGTATTATAGGTTTTTGATTATCCTCACAAATTAAGAGACCAGGTCGCTACAAAAGTGTTCTCGTCCAGACTCAAAAGGACATACAACTGTAAAGTTGTCAGGTCAGCTGGTTGGTGAGCAGGTTAGCGTACTTCACTGATATTAGAGGACGGGGTTGTTTTTTCATTGGTCAATAACTCTCCTTGTTGATTGATATATTCAAAGTAAAACACAACTTTATAATCATTCATTAAAGCAAGAGCGAATTTCTTCTCAAGAACTCAAGCATAAAAGAACTCATACAACAAAGGTCTTGATAGACTAAACAAGAGCAATCTTTATTTGCTGGTGTCGTTGAATGTTTGTATTGTGATAAACTTGTAGAATTTTTTTCACATTCATAAAGAAACGTTTCAAAACCTTTGTGTGTATTGTTAGACCAAACTTAGAGTTAATTGTGTGTCTTAGGTGTTGAAGTATATATTAATCAGTGATAGTTAGTATAGTAGGCAATGGATGCATTGCTTTTACTTAGTAGGTAATAGAGGTATTACTTAGTGTTAGATTAAGAGTTCAGTCTTATTGTTTTAGTTGGACTTTTTATTCAATTTTGCTTGAGATTAGTGAAAGCAGTTGAAAATCTTTTGTGACTGGTTGTGGTTTTACTCCCTTGATTAAGGAGATTTCCACGTAAAACTCTTGTGCCTGATTTAAGTTGAGGTATTCAATTTCCGCGCTATTACTCTATCAAAGGAACAGGTCCACTGATCACTAGTGGACACATACATTCCAACAGTCAAACCTTTTAGATGGTATATTAATCTACATATGACATTAACCTTCAAATAAAAGACTTGATAAAGGGTAAATTATCTAAAATCTTAAGAGATGTACTTGAAGATGATTATTTTATATTTGAGAAAAGGAAGGTAAAGTCGGTAGCTTCATCATTATTGGAACAAGATTAGACACATCGGGATCAAATCCAAGAAACTAAAGCATTCAAGAGATAAAGCGATTCGCACAAGAATTTAATTCAAAAGAATAAGGTCTACCTACCTGAGCTCAAAAGAAACTGGAGACTCTCAATGATGTTGTGTGAACCTAGCTCCGACCAACCATAACCTAGATCTCTTCACCTCAAGGAAGCCTCACCCACCAGAGAAGTAGGTCAATGCGGCGGCGATGACAAAAAGGGAGTACAAGAGGAAAATCAGTCAAGAAAACCTTCAAAAACCTTGTAGACTTTTTCATTTCATTGATTCTTAACAAATATTTTTGAAGGCCCGATTTATGAATTTTAAAACAGAAGATTATCTATGAATGAGTTATTTATATTAAACTGATCCACAGGATTGAACTATTTCTTTATCCTGAAAAAAATTAAATTTCAACTAATCTTGACTTCATATGCATGTTTTTGTTACAATTTTGTCTACCATTAATGATTTATGACAAGCTATTAGATGGAGGCTAGAGGGACAAAATATATATATGAAATTAAGAAACTAGTTATAAAAGTCTTGCTATAGAAAAATCAATTAAGTGAGATACATATAACTTAGAAATGATAAAAACAAATTGGGAACATTTCAAAAGTCCTTGATATTTATTACTTGTTTGAAATTCTCAAAAATTTTACGTAACTTTTAAGGTAACAAACACATTGTATATTAAGTCGTCAAAAGGGATTTAAAAATATTCCCCCAAAAGAAAAAAACAATACGATTCATTTATACATTAATTGGAAGATGGAAGGCCTAAATTGAATAATCAGCCTTTTTCCCTATTTGTATTCATACAATGAATGTATTGTATGAATGATATGAATGATTGTGCTATAATATTTGTTAATTACTTATAATATAATGTATTTTTACTTTTAATGTGGCATCTGAACAAATTTCTACTACATTTTTAACATTATTACTATTAATGATTAATTTAGTTAATAAGGGTGTGAAGAAATAATTTATTTTGTTTTAGAAAGGGAATTGCAATCACTCAAGTTTCATAGTTTTTTTTTTCTTCCAATATTTTAGCTAGGGGCTTTCCCTTTAAGGATCGTTTGGATACGCGATTTCATATCGCGATATAAAATCACGACATCAAAACAACATTTAGACTGCATGTGACTTCACGCTGATTTGGAAATTTCAAATCATGATATGAGATTTTTCAAATTTAAAGTTGAATTGATTTTTCATTAAAAAAATCTACATGTATATTTACTAACAATTTATTTCATATATAAACAAAATGTATAATTCATATCATTACTTTTAAACCATTTATATCGCATGTATATATTATTCTCACCAACAAAAAAAATTTATTTTTAATTTAGATCAATTCCTACTCTATCATTTATATTCATTATTTTGATAAGAAATGACTCAAAGTAACAATGTTGGTTTGTCTTGTCAGTTATATAATCGAGAAATGCTAGTTCAACATGAGAAGATTGTCCATAGTATGTGACAGAATTATCTTAAAGACTGGACACTACAACTTATGTTTTATTTGTTTTTAATGGAACAAATATTTGATCAATAAATGTTGTATTTTTTTTAGAATAGTTTTATCACACTATATTATGCAATTTTCTAAACTTTTGCTTATTTTGTAAGATTTTAAAAAGAATAGAGATAATTTTAATAGTTTTAAAACTTATGAGATATATATGTTTATGAAAAATCATACAACATAAAATGTCCAAATTGCATTTCAAAATAAAACTTCAGCTATCCAATAATTTATATCATGATTTCAAATTATGATTTCATATTGGATGGTCAAACGGGTACTAAGTGTAATAATATAATATAATATAATATAATATAATATAATATAATATAATATAATATAATATAATATAATATAATATAATATAATATAATATAATATAATGTAATGTAATATAATATAATATTTAATTGATTAAAATGATGAGTTCATATCTCAAATTGTCATTCAACTTTGAATAGTCCACTTAGAAAGTCACTCAACTTTGTTTTATAAAATAAAAGTCACTCAACTTAGAATAATTCACTAAAAAAGTCACTCAACTTTTGTTTTATAAATAACAAAACACCAACTTCTAGTAGCTCTTTTAGAAAGTCATTCAACTTTGTTTATAACTCAAAAATCACTCAACTATTAATATTTTGACTTACAAAGTCACCCAGTTCATCTATTGATACCACTCTTAGAAAGTCACCTAACTTATTTAAATGATTTTTTAAAATTAGTTTTGTTGCAATATAATTTTTGTTTTAAATTATTAAGAGTGATCTTATTTTTGTAAGAAAAAATATATATTTATTGTGGTTCTTCTCTTCACTAGAGACCCACAAATATAATACAAAAAATTAGTCGTTTTTAAGTTGTGAGTCACAAGTTCCTATTGCTTCACGATTGTGATCAAAGCTTGGCTCCGCACTTGCTGTGAAGTTTCATTAAGTATGTTTCCTTTACAAAGTCAACCCATAAGGCCTTCACATCATCCATCTAAAATAACCCTATAGACGATCTACACCTTCTTCCATAAAGTCCCTCAAATGGTGCTATCAATACTGAGTGATAGCATTTGTTGTATGACAATTCACACAACGGTAAGAACTAATCCCAGTGACCTCCAAAGTTGATTGCAAATCTGTATAACACCAATAGTCCTTCAGCCTACAGGATAACATACACACCTTGTGATGAGAATTGACATGGTCATACAAACACTTTTGATGATGAAAAAATATGAAACAGGTGTTCATATATATGAAATTGAATAGAATAAAAGAGGCAGCAGGAATAAAGGCATGTGTACGAAATAATTAGCAGTCCAAGTCAATAAAGGAGAGCAGAACCCCGAGTCAAAGATGATAAACAAAAATAATAAAGAGAGTTAGAGACAAACAAGGAAAGGTAAAATGATACATATAAAGAAACAAAAAAGCGAGACAAACAAGGAAAGGAAAAACACAAAGTGCTTTCCGTATTGAAGTTGATGACGGAAAACGGCGAATCAGAGTGTCTATAAAAGGCATAAAAACGAGACGAGAGTCTGTCTTGTGCTAATCGAGAAAATAGAGAAAAAAGTAAGAGAGAGAATCATAGTGAAGGCAAAATGTTTGAGAAGTAGAAACGGAAGAATTTTAGAGTTAGAAATACATTCGAATAGTTGAGTCACATTGATCTATCCTTGGATCAGTGTATGTGAGAGTTGATAGAGTTTGTGAGAATTGTAAACAAGAAGTGAGTTTGACTTTTTGGGGGGTTAGAGTTAAAAGAGAGTTTAGAGTTTGTGTATACAAAAAGCGAGTTTGACTTCTTGTAGAGTTAAGAGTTTCCGATTATATTTAATAAAAAAGGGTAGAAGTTTTAGAGCTAGTGTCATTGATTAACTGAGTTGTAAATCTTGAATTAATAATAAAACTTCGGTGTGATTTTTCCCTTCCTTGAGGTAGAAAGGTTTCCACGATATATTGGTGGTATTGTCCATTAACGTAAGTATCTTGTGTGAATCATTCAAGAACTTGATTCTTGAGTGTTGGGTAAGGTTTCTTCAATTGGTATCAGACTGCAGGTCTTCCCGTTAAAAGATTCACATCTTGAAAAGGACTAATGACGGCACCACCTACCCCACAATAAAGAGTTTCTCAAACTCGACCACCACTATTTAATGGAAAGTACTATGGATGGTGGAAAAATTGTATGATGGATCACTTGATAGTCCCGATATTTGGAGTGTAGTTCTAGATGGTCCTACTATACCTATGAAGAAGGGAGAAGATGGAGTCACCACTGTTGCCCAAGGAAAGAAAAGAATGGGATGTTGCATACAAACTAGCCATTCAAAATAACGCCAAAGCTAAAAAGATCCTAATTTGCGGCATAGGACCATACGAGTACAATAGAATTTCATCATGTGAGGATGCAAAGTCAATTTGGGAAACTATACTAACTGCAAATGAAAGAACAAATCAGGTTAAGAAATCTAAAATTGACAACTTGAATAGACAATCTGAACTGTTCAGAATGATGGAGGGAGATACAGTTCAAGATATGCACGCCAATTTCATTGCAATGATTAATGAGATTTACTCGTTACGAGAAGTATTTCCAAACAGAAAGGCTGTTAGAAAAATCTTAAGTGTCCTACCAGAGTCACGGCAAAGCAAAGTAGAATCTATCACTGAAGCACGTGATATTGAAAAACTGGCCATTAGTGAGCTTATTGGGAAGTTCATTACATATTAACTAAAGAAAAACCAACAAAAGGAAATTGGCAGCAAGAGAAAAGAGAAGGACCTGGTTCTGAAAGCTACAATACCAAAAGATATTGAGGATGAGAATATTGCACTTATGAAAAAGAGATTCTCCAGAATATTAAAAAGAGGACAAACTTTTCAAATAAGAGTTCCTCAAAAGACTGCTGAAAATTCAAGAGACCAACTATGCCATAAATATGGACGTCCAGATCACTTCGTTAAATTCTGCCCACTTTGATCCCTAGAACATAAGAAGAATAACACAGACAAAACAAAGGACGGTAAAGGTGACATATATATTCCTACAAACAGGAGGATGACTAACCAGGAGGCTGATTTCTCAATGAAGAAAGCCTTTGCTGCAAAGAAAGGCATGTCAGAAGATGAGTCTGAAGGTGAGGAAGGTGAAAATCAATCCCTACTTACAATCGAACAAACTGACAATTCAAGCATTGATGGGTGGATCAGATTATGAAGAAGAAGAAGACAAGCAGAACCAGGTTAGTCTGCATTACATTAAAGAAAATCTTGACTCTTATTCAAAAAGAAAATTCGAATCTCTATTACATACTCTCATAATTGCATACCAATCAACATGTTCTGAAATAGACATGTTAATGGAAGACTATGCATACTGAGAGAAGAAAATGAAAACTTAAAACAACAAAACAGTGTTCTTCATAATAAGCTAAAAGAACTGAACAAAGAGTTTAAATCCATGACTGTAAAACATGAAGACCTCGAGAAAAACTTCAAATGACCAAAACTGAAGTAGATCACAACATGAAATGTACCAGGTCCTCCATACTACTCGATAGAATCCAAAAGAGTCAATCTTCCACAAGACATGTAATAGGCTTTTTTGAAGCAAAAAATCCCAACATAGATTGTTTGTGTTCCCACTTTGGACTTATAGGACATAAGAGTTATGCATGCAATAAAAAACAAACTGCACATAAAGACGATTTCAGTTTCCTACAAAAAAAACAGAAGATACAGAAAGAAAACAATACAGAACTGGTTCCCTCACTTAAAACCCTTCCACCATGGGCTAAGAAAAATCATATTCATCCTTTCTCTAACAAACAGGGAACCAAGTGGATCTGGATACCTAAAACTAACTCTGTCTAATGACTGTAGGATTCAGCGGGAGGAAAGCCAAAACATTGGTACCTGGACATCACATGTTCGAGGCGTATGACTGGAGATAAAAAACAATTCCTCTCACTGAAAGATCTGAAGGGCAGAAACGTAGCTTTTGGGAATGGAAAAATATGAGAAATACAAGGAATTGGAAAGGTAGGGATCAACCTCAACACAAACGAACAAAACATATTGATCTCTGTCATCACTTTCTAAGGGATAATCTGGAGAAAGGGCACATCATCATGTCATTCTGTAGCACAGAGGATCAGATCACTGATATTTTCACTAAGGCATTGGGAAGGGAGCAATTCCAAAGAAATCGACTAGCTTTAGGCCTAGTATTTCAGCACTAAACTTCCGGAAATCCTTCAAAAGAGGAGAGTTAAAGATGTGTGTAGACTAATATAACTAACTCATCTTTGTACCTTATTGCAGGTATACACAAAAACAACTTACGCATTATGATAAAGGTCTAATGATATTACCCTTTAGATGATTTATTCAATAACAACAAGGTGACTCGAAACATCAAACTCAATTTCAAGTGGTCAATGAAGATTTCCAAGTGACCTATGTGGTTTTTTGTTTTTCCTAAATTGTTGGGGAAATATTAGAAAATTTCACAATAATAATAATAAATAACTTTATATTTATCAAAAATTAATCTCGAAATAAGATACATATTACTACGAAGATATGTAAATAATAGGACACAAAATAGATAAATACTTGAGTCGTGTTGCGCATTGTCTTAAGAAACTATTTCAACAGTGTGAAATGTTTTTCCAGGATTAAACAAGCACTTCTCTATCTTAATAAATAAAGGTAGCAAAAATTAGTAAATTAATTAACATCAGCAAGTCAGTAGAGGAACTAAAGGAATAACAAAGCTAAAATTTAATAAAATAAAAAAGGCAACAAAGAGAGGCAAAACGTGAGTGAAAGAGGGAGCAAGAAAGTGATCAATATTTTTTCTTATGTAAATAATCAAATGGAGAGGACCAATTTATAGGCTAGAAGATTGTTCAAAATTAGGACAAATGTCCATGACACTTGACACTGGTCCAAAAAGGTGACACTTGGAGAAAGTTAAAAATAAAGAATCCAACACATTCTTCTCAACTACCATCCTTTCCAAGTAGACAATTAGCTTCTTAACTACACTTTATTTATTAAATTTTGGCTTTTCAAATACTTTTCTAAAATTATCTTTTGAAATAAATAATTTTCTTACAATCCCCTACTTATTTAAAAAGATTTTATTAAAATATAACTTGCTGAATTTTCAGGACAAAATGCAATAGGTTTGGTGTCTTTCGGACTATGAATCAAACTTAGATCGATAAAATTTAATTTACAAAATTCCTGGTGAATATAATATTTTGATGAGCCAAATAATTCTAGTTGTAAATCAGTGACTTTACCAATCATATTTTGACCACAAAAATTTTGTTGTTCAATGCGGTTTTGCGCCTATAGGCCATGTGCGTGCCTGGTATTCATGAGAGCTCTAGAGACTAGGCCAAAGTCTCATAGGAGCGGCCACACTCCAACTTCCATATAGGTGAATTCATCAAGTGTACACTACTTTAAATATACCTTCCTTAACTAAGGACTATGGATTCATTAAGAGTTAATAATTCATCTCACATTTTTAGTAGCAGTTTCAAACACTCTTAGTTAGTGCGCAGAGCCAATATCAACTTGTTATTACCCATATGAACCTATTTCATGGGATCTCCAATCACATAGGTTGGGTTCCCATCTCTATTGACTAACAATTGGCCTTAAACCCTTTTCTATTGAGGTCTGAAGAATTAATTTTGTTTCCACGGGTTTCGTCAGTGAATCGGCCGAATTAAATTATGACTTCACATAATCAATTGCAATTATTCCATTTTTCAGCAGCTGCTTAACGACATCATGCCTCAATTCATGTGTCTGATCTTACAACTGTAAGATTCATTCTTCGCAACATCGATTGCGGCTTCACAATACAGTGTATAAACACATGAGACAATTCATCCTTATCAAAGGGATCAACAATTCATCCTTATCAAAGGGATCAACAATTCATCCTTTATTGAAGGGATATTCGCTAAGAATTTTTTTAGCCATTCAGCTTCAGAACCAGCCAGCTCTAGAGCTACAAACTCTGACTCCATAGTCGATCTAGCAATGATCGTCTCTTTAGCTAATTTCTAGGATATTTCACCACCACCTAAGGTGAGCACATATCCACTAGTAGATTTCGTCTCATCTGAATCAGAGACCCAGACTGCATCACAATACCCTTCTAAAGTAGAAGGAAATCCACTATACATGATACCATAATTCATTATTCCTCTCAAATATTTCATTAGTCTATTCAACACAAACTAATGCTCATAATTGGGATTATGAGTATATCTACTCAAACTACAAACAACATAGGCAATATCAAGCCTAGTAAAATTTTTCAAATTGAATAGACTTCCAATAATTTGAGCATATTTAGACTGAGCAACTGGGTCAACATAAATTTAGAGTTAGTATCATAAGAAGTGGCTACATGTGTCACCTCAAACCATTCAAATCTTTCAAAAAGTCTTTACACATAATGTTCTTGTGACAACATTATACCATTTTCATGCCTTATTACCTTAACTCCCAAAATCATATTTTCTTCACCAAAATCTTTCATATCAAAATTAGTAGACAAATATCAATACTATTCATAATATTTTGACGTGTACCAAATATAAACATCTTATCAACATATAAGTATATTAGCACATAATCATTGTCTACATATTTATCCACATTGATAAAAGAGTAAGTTGTCTTTCAATAAGACTTGATCTAATTTTTCATGCCACTGTTAGGAGCTTGTTTTAGTCCATAAAGAGTTTTAGTTAACTTACAAACTTTATTTCTTGTCCAAGAATAATGCATGCTTCAGTTTAAACCATATACATATCTTCTTCTAAATAACCATTTAAGAAAGTTGCTTTACATCCATTTGGTGAACAAAAAACTTGTGAATTGATGCTAAGACAATTAAAATTGGAATATAATAAATTCTAGTCATTGGTGCAAATGAATCAAAAAATCAATATTTTATTTTTGAGAAAATTCTTTTACTGCTAACCGAGCTTTATATTTATCTATATATCCATCATGATTATATTTCTTTTTTAAAAATTCATTTACAACCAATAGGCAATGCTCCAAGAGGTAAGTCAGTCAAAATCCATGTTTTATTTTTCATAATAGAATCAAGTTCAATTTTTATTGCCTCTTTCAACATTTAGCCTCAGAAGAATATAACTTCAACATTATTCAATGGTTCATTGTGGACAAGAAAAGTTCAAAAATCATTTTCATAATAGAAAATACTCTTTTCTTGGTCTTTTGCTCCTCCGCAGTTCCTCAATATTAAAGGAATTATCATTATTTCTTTCAACAGGTGCATGAGAATTTTAAATATTTCAAGTTAGGTCTGTAACCTTTCCACAATTCGTAAGGAGTTCTACCAGTTCTTTTATGAGGAATTCTTTTTTGTAAGAGACATGAAGATAAAATAGTTTCACCCCACAAATTATCCGGAGTATTAGAACTAATTAACATGAAATTTATCATTTCTTTCAAAGTTCTATTTTTCCTTTAAGTTACTCCATTAGACTCATGTGAAAAAGGCGGGGGTTACTTCATGAATAATTCCTTCTTTTTCATATAAAACATTTAAAGATACAAATTCTCCACCTCTATCAGATTGAATTCTTTTGATTTTTCTATCAAGTTTATTTTCAACTCAGAGTTATAAGCAATAAAACATCAAATGCATCATCTTTATTTCTGAGTAAATACAATTTAGTAAATCTAAAAAAATCATCAATAAAAGTCACAGAATATCTTACCACCTCTAGTCATAGTCTTGTTTCAAATCACCAAAATCAGAGTGGACCAAAGATAATAATTCAGATTCTCTACTTACTGAAAAACATGACTTTTCAGTAATTTTAGCTTCAACACATATTTCACATTTATCAAAATTAAACTCTAAATCACGTATTAAACCAAGAGACTGCAGGTTCTTAATATATGAGACATTAACAAGTTATAATGTAGCTTGTTATAAAGAAACATGCAAAAGCAAATACAACTTTAATATAATCATTAAAATTATTTAAATTTAAATCATGTATTAAATCTCGAGATCGCATATTTTCAATATATGACACATTAACATCTCCTAATCTGGCATTCCATAATAAAATAGACTCAATCATGTAAGCAGAAACAAATATACTGAAATTATCACAAATATTAAACATAAATAAACCGTAGTTAAAAAATTTCATTGCCCACAAAAATATTATTTTTAGTCAATATGACCTCATTATTTTCAAAAGAAATCTTCATTCCACATTTTCCTGATAATCCCACAGAAATCAAATTAATTTGGATTTTAGGAATATACAATACATCACTTAATGCCAAAATTTTACTGGCTGTGAGCTTGAGAAGAACATTTCCTATTCCAAGAACTTTAGTTGTTCTTGAATCACCAAAATAAATAATTTCTTCTCCTTTTCCAACTTGGGTGTATAACACAAAATCATTTTGTTTATACAAATGTGCCTAATAGAACCATAGTCTATCACTCAGTTTCTCACATTGGCCACAATATTTATTTATGAAATGACCGTAATAATCCGTTTCAGCCAAAGTTATTTTTAGCTTAGCGGGGTTGTCATTTCTTTTCAACATCCTTTTGCATTGAGATGTATTTTTGATGAAGGTTATTATATCAACAATGGATTTGTAACCATGTCTATATACATACCTGTAATTATCTATTCCATAAGCTCCGACAGAATGACTTGAACAGTAATAGTCAGGGTAGCAACAACATTAGTATTCTCAATACCATCAGTATCATCAATAGTTTTAGGACACGTGTCATCAAAAGTTTCGGAACACATATTATATGTCATTGTTTCTTAGATTGTTGGGGAAATATTAGACAATTTCACAATAATAATAATAAATAACTTTATTATTTATCAAAGAGTAATCCTGAAAATAAGATATATATTACTACGAAGATATATAAATAATAGGACACAAAATAGATAAATACTTGAGTCGTGCTGGACACTGTCCTAAGAAACTATTTTAACGATGTGAAATGTTTAACCATGATTAAACAAGCACTTCCCTATCTTAATAAATAGAGGTAACATAAATCAACAAATTAATTAATATCAGCAAGTCATTACAGGAAATAAAAGAATAACAAAGCCAAAATTTAATAAAATGAAAAGCCAACAAAGAGAGGAAAAATGTGAGTGAAAGAGGGAGTTAGAAAGTGATTAGTATTTTTCCTTATGTAAATAATCAAATGGAGAGGAGCAATTTATAGGCTAGAAGATTGTTCAAAATTAGGACAAGTCTCCATGACACTTGACACTTGTCCAAAAAGGTGACACTTGGAGAAATTTAACAATAAAGAAGCCAACACATTCTTATTAATTACCATCCTTTCCAAGTAAACAATTAGCTTCTTAACTACACTTCATTTTATTAAATTTTGGCTTTTCAAATACTTTTCTAAAATAATCTTTTGAAATAAATAATTTTCTTACATAAATAAACTATAGAATTCTGATCTCATTTGTTGCAAAAAGTGTAATGCCATCCCTTTGCTTTTAGGAGTCACAAGGAGATCATCAACAAATACAGTTTTGAAACTCCTGTGTTTCTGCCTCTGTTATAGTGAAATCAATTTTGTATCTAAATCACCATAAGCAACGTCTATTGAGAGTCTTAATTCTGGTATATACTATAGTCAGATGGAAGTGAATTCATAATTGAAAAGGGTCGAACAATGCTACTTTAGATAATTGAATATGAAAGAATTTGAGGTCTAAAACAAGAATGAATTATGAAATTGAAACTTAAAAACGATATAGAAGACAAAGGGTGAAGAAATTTACCTTTGAACCGGAAGAAATGCACAAGAAACAAGCAACAACACTCTAAAGTCTAAACTAAGCTCACAACAATGGGGTTTACTACACAATGATTTGAGAAAAGAGAGAAGAAGAGATATAAACAACTCAACGATGTCAATATGGCGGACCCGTGGCCGCATGTATGATGCTGCTAGTACAAAATAACGTTTGCAAGAGTAGAGATCCCCAAATTCCTTCGGCTCCACAGGTGCGAAGGCCAGCCGTAGGTGTGAGACCACACCGGCGATAGGCATCAGCAAGCGTGGATCCCCACTAACTTCACCTACTTTTGCCGGTTTAGCTGGTTCACTGTAGAAGAAGCTCCGCTGAAGCGGACAAAGCTTGAGAGAATGCATCACCAGGTTGGGATAAAAATCTGTAAATGGAAATCAAACCTGCGGAAAACTTACCCAAAATTCTCCAATACAGTAGAAACTATGAGAAGCGTTCCACCTGCTTGATCTATCACTTTTATATGTAACCCTTCAAGATTTATGCTATAACTTTTGAAAAAAATTATAGCATCTATCTCTTATAGTTTTCACTCATTATAACATTATGTTAGCGTGATGTCAAGACCATTCAATGTGAAACAAAATCAAAAAATAGAATTTCTAGGTAAACTCAAAATAGTACGACACAATAACAACATAGGTCATTAACATTAAAAAAACAGATATTATTCAGGACTCTAAATCTGATATTTAATACGCTCCTCTTCTCAAACAAAATTAAATTTTTTTTAATGAACCATTGGATATAATAGTCCGTCTTGATGTACACTTGCATTTGAGAGCGGTTTTGCCGTTATGAATTGTATAAGAGATGATGTCATTTGCCTTTTTTATTGACTCCATATGAAGATTTGTAGCAGAAAGATTGTTCGCCATCATTAAAACCCTAGTCACTAATGATCCACTATAGACTCTATTATCGTTCTTCCCAAAAATACCATTGTCATTATAAGTTGCCGAACAATCTTGAACTGTCGAAATTCCATTGGGAAAGAGATGAACAAATGAAGAAGCCCTCCCCCCCCTCTCAGGAAATCAATATGATTATTAAAGGGGGGCGGGGGAGGGGTTCTTCATTTGTTTATCTCTTGCCCAATGGAATTTCGATAGTTCAAAATTGTTCGGCTACTTATAACGACAATGGTATTCTTGGGAAGAACGATAATGTCACGACCCAAAATCGAGCCGCGAGTGGCACCCACACTTATCCTACTATGTGAGCGAACCAACCAATCTAAAACCCCAACATATTGAACAAAATACAAAGCGGAAGACTTAAAACTCATTATCCTCAAAATCTGGAAGTCATCATCACAAGAACATCTATCCTCAAGTTACCAATCTAAAAGTATCTAAGAAGCTAAAATAAATAAAAGGCTAGTCCATGCCGGAAGTTCAAGGCATCAAGACATTGAAGGGAAGATCCAGCCCAAGCTAGAAGCATTAGCTCACCCTGAAATCCGGTGTAGTGAAGACTGGCTAGAATTGCTGCTGAGTTGAAGACGACGGTACGTTTGCTGCATTCCCCAAATAACAAAGAAAGAAACAACAAGTAGGGGGTCAGTACAAAACACAAGTACTGAGTAGGTATCATCGGCCAACTCAAAATAGAAAACAGTATATATCAGTTCATATCATAAATCAACTACAATACTCAACATGTAACAACAAGTACTATAATCATCAATAAGTACTACCAAGTTCATCCATGAGGACTCAAGCCTCAATACCACACTCATTTGGGAAATTAGGTTCATTACATTGAGTATATAAACATTTCTCAAGATTCATTATCTTTCTTCCTCTTGTGTCGGTACGTGACACTCCGATCCCCTACTACTATGTGTCGGTACGTGACACTCCGATCCCCTAATTCTACGTGTCGGTTCGTGACACCCGATCCTTAATACTATGTGTCGGAACGTGACACTCCGATCCCCTAATTCTACGTGTCGGTTCGTGACACCCGATCCCCTAATACTATGTGTCGGAACGTGACACTCCGATCCCCTAATTCTACGTGTCGGTTCGTGACACCCGATCCCCTAATACTATGTGTCGGAACGTGACACTCCGATCCCCTAATTCTACGTGTCGGTTCGTGACACCCGATCCCCTAATACTATGTGTCGGAACGTGACACTCCGATCCCCTAATTCTACGTGTCGGTTCGTGACACCCGATCCCCTAATACTATGTGTCGGAACGTGACACTCCGATCCCCTAAT